>PISX010009696.1:0-74379 GCA_004024625.1 Mellivora capensis | reverse complement strand
GGGAGATGAACCATGAGAGACTATGGACTCTGAAAAACAACCTGAGGGTTTTGAAGGGGCGGGGGGTGGGAGGTTGGGGGAGCCAGGTGGTGGGTATTGTGGAGGGCACGCATTGCATGGAGCACTGGGTGTGGTGTAAAACTATGAACTCTGTTACGCTGAAAAGAAATAAAAAAATAAAATATTAAAAAAAAAAAACCACGAGATGCCATTTTGTCTGCTAAATTCTAAAAGGAAAGAAAAACAATAAAAATGTAAGTCTTCAGGTAGGTGATGACAGTGTCATAAATTGGTACAATTCTTCTGGAAAACACTGGCCCCTTAGCTCACTTGCCTCAAATACGTTTCTATAGTATTACCCAGTGATCCGATTCTGGACCAGAATGATGACAGCAGCGTCATTTTAACAGCAGAAAACTGAAACTGCCTAACTAAGGTGCTCTAAAGGAGTGGTAAATGAATTCACATTCATTCAATGGAAAACCATCCAGCCCTCAAAAACCCTATATGATAAATACCATGAAGTAATTTACAAATATCTTAAGGGAAAAAAAAATACTTCAGGAAACTGCATATACACTGGGACAGCAGATGTCAAATCATGGCTCTGTGCCCAGTCAGGTGCCTTTAATCAGGCTCAACTTGTCTACACAGGGTCTGGTGAGAACCATGTGTCCCAGATCTGTTCATCGGGAATTCAAGGTCTCTTTCTATGTGGCTACCCTTGCAGAAACAATCCCTTCCCATTCTTTTTTTTTTTTTTTCTTTCTTTCTTTTTGCTATTTATTTGTTCTTAAATTTGGGGTTTTGGGTTTTACAAAGTGGATTCCAGTGGAACATCGCAGGAAGACAAAAGAACTTCTAAGAATCTTAATGGCATTACCTCACAGCCGCCAGACATGCCCAAAGAAGAGAGATGCCAATCTCAAAAAGAATTTATGGATGTGGTTTCGGAGCATGCAGCGAACTGAAGTGACAATAATAGAACATCTACAACATTTTAAAGAGAGTTGTACTGGGAAAAAACAACAACAACACAGCTACATTTTGGAAAATCTAAGAAGACAATAAACAGATCGGTGGTTGCCAGGATTTGGTGGGGATGAATAAGCAAGAACACAGAGGTTTTTTAGGGAGCTGAAAATAGTCTGTATTATGCCATAATGGTGGTATGTATCATTTGTCCAAAACCAGAGAATGTACAGCATGAAGGGTGAGCCATAAACTCTGGATTTTGAGCGACCACGATGTGTCAATGAAGGTGCATCGATAGCAGAAACATACAAATCGATGAGGGCTGCTGATCGTGGCGGGGCTACACATGTGTAGGGCAAAAGTGTTGATGAAAGATTTCTGTACTTTCCCCTCAATTTTTCTGTGAACTAAAACTATTCTTAAAAAAAATAAACAAAAAATCAACAAACAAATAAAAAACCCTCTTAAATAAAAGCAAACAGACTACAACAGAAAAGTAATAGCCAGCTTGGAGTAAAAGGGGCTGAAGTTTTACAAACTACAAAATGGCCTTTGGGTCCCCAACTTTTTTTTTTTTTTTTGGTAATAAGCAACCTCAAAAAGCTACTTAGAGGCCAACACAGACTATTTCTTAAGCAAAAAGGAAGGCAAAGTCAAGAGCCAGGCCACAGACGCCAAGAGCGATTCGGAACAATGGATTGGGAAGCTAGTCCCAGGGACAGAACTGGGTCCTGCTCTCGGAATGGGAAGACCTGGCAACACACGCCTGGCAGGATGCCAGAATTCTTATGAATCACTACCTGCTACATATCTTCCCTTAATTCCATTTTTGAAAGGAAATATTTACTGTGATTGTCCTGGCCCGATCTTTCAATGTTTGTTGAGTGTCTGCAGAACATACAATTTGTCTCTTCCACTTACAGGTTTCTGAACCCAAAGGAGCCACAGCCAAGGAACTCAATCTCATTTGGACTTGACAGAAATCACAGGACCCAGGACTTGGAGCCCAAAGCCACAGATGAATGAGATTTGTAGGCATGCTCGGAGGAGGGAGAATTGCATATGACAGGGACATGAATAATTGGCATTAGGGGGAAAGCTGTGGTCTGTTTTTGTAGTCATGGCACCAGTGATTCATGCCTTCAGGTGGCCACCTCCCACATTGACTTTGGGCTTGGCCATGTGACTTGCTTTGATCAATGGGACATACGTAAATGTAACACAAGCAGAGGCTTGAAGAAACACTTGTTTATTGGGGCTTGCCCTTTCTTGTTTTTCCCGTGGAGCCCCTCCACCACCACATGAAGAAGCCCAGAGAACTAATGGAGAATGAGAGATCAGGTGGAGAGAGGCCCCGTGCTGTTCCAGCCAGCCCAGGTTCCATCTCAAAGATGAGAGTGAGTCCCACTCCAGCCCAGCTGGTCCAGACAGACAGCTCTCCCATAGAACCATGCTTGTTGCATTAAACCATCCAGGTTTAAGATGGCTTTTTCACCCAGTTAATACAATGAGGCTCAAATAAGGGTAAATCCAGCATATGGAAGCTGGGAGAAGTGACTTTGCAGCAGGGAAACCTCTGGGAAGAACAGGCCTACCTGGGTGGGCAGTTTTCCAAGACAAACTAATGCAGAGTCACCGTGGGAAATCAGACTATGGCTAATGAGAAGCTGAGAAGAAAATGCCAGAAGTTAAACCTAATGAGAAATGAGACAATGAAAATTAGAGCATGAGCAACCCATTTGGAAGTTGGTGGGATTAAGAAGAAGCAGGTAGTGGGAGGAATGAATGGGTCAGGACAAGTAATTCAGAAATAAAGCATTGAACACAGAGAACTGTAGATCTTCTTTCTATGGAGTAGTTAACATGTAATTAGCGTGGTGTGCAGTTAACACTGAATCAGAATCTGGGAGGGTGTGAGCTTAGAATCTGCACACTTAGAGAGCTCCCCAGGGAGATTTTAATGTATGCTTTCCTCTCAGTACCTATATGTCAACAGGTATTGAAAGATAAACTTTGTCAAGTTACCAAAGTTCTATTACACCCTTTCCCTAGGACAATAGGTGCTTGGTCACCTCAAACATAACCAAGGAACATCAGTGGTTCTCAAAACTAGGTGCACATTAGAATCATCTGGGGAACCTTAAAAAAGAGAGAGAGAGAGAAAGAGAGAGAGAAAAGGAAAGTAGAAAAGTCTAGGTTTTAACTGCATAAGAATTCAATCTGCCTAGTGGTGGGTATTGTGGAAGGCACGCATTGCATGGAGCACTGGGTGTGGTGTAAAACTATGTATGAATTCTGTTACGCTGAAAAGAAATAAAAAAAAAAAAGAATTCAATCTGACTCTCTGAGAATAGCATCTAAGCATCAGTATTTTAAAAGCTTCCCAGGTGATTGAATTATGGGGTACAAGAAGACTCTGGAAGAGATGATGTAATCTCTACACCCAGAGTCCATCAGGTTTCTGAGAAATGAGTAATAAATGCAGAATGTCTCTGAACCTCCTTGTTTTCATGTATTTGGCAATTGATCTAAACTGCCATTAAACTCAAAGAACAGTGTGAGGGATTTGGTGACTAATGGCTATTTCTGAGTCAAAAATGAAATAGCACTTATTTTCATGATGTAATAAAAGTCAGGCGAACATTAACTCAGACTCAATGAATCAGCAAACATGACTATTTGAACAGAGCCTGAGTGAAGTTATCAGTGAAAATATATTTTGCTTAATCTGTTACACAAAACTTCAAAATTTTGGTAGTAATGTTTAAACTACTATTAAAAAAAAAGTCATATAAATGAGTAGAGCCAGCCTGATGTCTGAGACAATAAAGAGAGACAATAAAATCAAATTTTCAGGGATGGGGAGACTTCTGTCCCAGCCAAACCAAAAAGGGTTGAAGCCCAATTTAGGTCACAGGCTGCCAGTCTATGGACCTCTGAGTCATAAGAGAAATGATTAGAATATAGACACGAATATAAGTGTGGAATTATGATAGTTAAAGGGTCAGGAAAGATTTGATAGAAGGGGGCCATGGAAACTTTTTAATAAATATATATATATATTATTGTGCTACAATACTGTTACTAATCTACAGACCTTATTCAAATATCACCAACTGTTCCACTAATGTCCTTTTTCTGGTTCAAGACATAATCCAGGGTCACACTTTGCTTTTGGTTTTTAAGTCTCCTTAGTTGTCTAAGAACTCTGGGAGAGTTCTTCTTTGTCTTTCATGATCTTGACATTTTTTACAGAGTGCTGGTCAGTTATTTTGTAGAATCATGCCTGATCTTTGCTCATGATTTAAATTCAAGTTATCATTTTTGGAATAAAGAACACAGAGTGATGCCATATCCACCTGAGTCCATCCTAACCGAAGACATATAATAGTGATTACAATGAGGAAAACCTTGATCACCGAATGAAGCTGGGGTTTGCCATGTTTCATTATTATAATGTCACTATTTTCCTCATTGTGATTATTCATAAAATTTTGGGCAGATACTTTGAGATTACATAAATATCCTATTTCTCATACTTTTGTCCACTAATTTTAGCATGTATTTATGAGTTTGCCTGAAGCAATTATTACTGTTGTATTTGCCAGTTGTGATTTTCTTTTTCTTTTTTTTTTTTTAAAAAGATTATTTATTTATTTATTTGACAGACAGAGATCACAAGTAGGCAGAGAGGCAGGCAGAGAGAGAGAGAGAGAGAAGAGAAGGCAGGCTCCCTGCTGAGCAGAGAGCCTGATGCGGGGCTTGATCCCGAGACCCTGAGATCATGACCTGAGCCGAAGGCAGAGGCTTTAACCCACTGAGACACCCAGGCGCCCCCAAATTGTGATTTTTTTAACTGCATTATTCCGTCTACATTTTTAGTGGAATTCTACTTTACTTTCTTCTCTCCCACCTGTTTGTTTGTGTATATCAGTATAATTTGTGGATTCTCATTTTATTCTATGGGTTATAATCTATTATTAGCATTATTTATTTTGTTGTTCAAATTGTCCTTGATTTGGCCATTGGGGGCCCCTTCAAGTAGGCTCCTATGTGCTTTTGACAAATCCCCATCATTTCTTCCTTAGGACTTCCTTATCTCTAACAGCATAAGGTATTGCATTCCCATCTTGTACTTTCTTTGCCTCAGACCTAGAATCAGCTATTTCTCCAAAGAATCCTAGTAATTTTTACAGGAAAATGCTGTTAAGAAACCAAGATCTGGACAATTAAGATCTGTATTCATTAGTACTGAGTGTCATTGCTTCTAGGCTTTCTCTCAGATAGATACCTAGGTCTATTTCTATGTGTATCTACATATTAAAAATCATGAATTCATGTTGCTAATCTCTAATTCTAATCCAATATCATTGAGTTCATTCTAGCCTTCCCCCTTTCCTTATTTATAATTTTTTCTCTGACTGTAAGAAGCCTAGTTTTCATTTTTGATACTCTATTAATTTATTTGCTAAGTCCTAGGATATACAGTAAGTGGTTTTAGTCTACCCCTTTGACTGTACAGCACCTACTTACATCCATCTGCCCATACAGTCATTTTCTTTAAATGTCCATCTGTATCTACATAAAGTACAATCATTCTGTCCCTTCAAATAGACCACCCAAATATCATTCAATAGTGTTTCTAGTTCCATGTCCAGGACTTATGGGGATAGGAAACTTTCTTCTTTCAATCTGTTTGAAGCTCCTCCTGGTTGGTTAAAGTATGGCTAAGACAAATGTATCAGTCACCAACACATCCAATATATAGAATAGTAGAGAAAGATCAGGGATGACTACAATTAAAGAAATCTCAATTATGAAAGAGGAGAGTTGGGAAAGCGTGCATGTGTGCACACACACACCCCAACACAGACACATTCCGGACAATAATACATGTAAGACATTATTCCCCTGGGGTTGCTATGTGACTTGGAGGTGAACATGACTTAAACAGTCTGATCAGGGTAAATCTCAGGACTCTGGCTCAGAAATGCTGGTAACAAAGATCGGCTTTTTTCTTCTCAGCCTCATGTTCTGATAATGCTCCGACAGTGGAGGAGTAGGTGAATCGATTTGGCAAGGCTCTGGTTTTCTTTTCTTGGAGGCCTTTTGTTCAGTGACATAGCTAGAGAAGTTTCCCTTTCTAGGAGCTGCATAATCCCCTTTCCCATGTGTGACTTCAAGGAGGCTGAGGTTGCCATAGGAGCTCAACAGTCCTAGACCATGGTCAGGACTGGGATTTCTTAGGCCATATAGCTCCTTCGTAAACTTAGTCATCATGAAGATATGAGACTCATCACTTCCAGAGGCTAGGAACCATAGACAGACCACTTGTCTCTGGTCGTTGTATTTGAGTCTTGGGCTTTATATTGTCTAATGCCAGGCCCCTGTTGTAGGACCGTCCCCTAAAGCTGCAGTGTAATGGCTGCTACTTTTGTGTTGGCTTCTGTTTCTGAAAAGTTTCTGACATAACTTGATGTGGAATGATTTCTTCCCTGACCTCAGGTTCTATCAAAGCTGCTCTTATGTGCTTTGTCAGGTGAGGGCTGTTTAGTAGGACGTTTGGGGAGTGGCCTCAGGCTTGTCCTTTGCCCCAGTCTTACCTCCTGTCTTTCCATGTATAAAACTTCTCTTGGAGTAGAGTGTTTGGTCTTTGCAGCACTAGATTCCAGTCGTCTTGATTGCAGTCCAGATCCAGAGACGGCATTTCTAAGCAAAACCACACTTCCTTCCTTCTCTGTCTTCAGATGGGTCACTTCTCTTAGATTGTTTCTTTATTGTAGGAACGTTCTGTAATCAACAATCCTGGATATTTCCTACCATTTCCCCTGATACGCCTCTAGGTCCAGGCCTGGCTCCCAACAGGCTACTGCTGTTTGTCTCCTCACTTCTGTTTGGCCAAATCCACATTTTAGGGTTTGTATTTTACTGGACCTCATTCCCGAAACCAAATTTCTATATCGGTTATGCCATCTCTGGTGTGAGAAACAGAGGAGTTGGTTCATATCAGCCAGGCAATAAAGGAATCTATCAGCCCTTATACCTTGAAGTTCAGACATGAGGCAAACCCCAGAGTGGGGACCACTTAGCTGCACCCTTCTCTTCACATTGGCTTCGACCTTAAGCTCTTCCCATCCTAGCAGCAAAATGGCTTCAGCAGCTCTTGACATTATATCTTCATCCTCTGGTGCTGTGAGGAAAAGCACCGAAAACAACTTTGATACCAGGATTGCATGCCAGAGTCCCAAGATTAATGCTGATTGGACTGTTTAGATTACCTGGCAACCCCTAAGCCAATGGGGAGTTGAATATATGTGGCCTAAGCCAACCAGTGCCCATTCCATGGGGGGGGGGGGGGGGGGGGAGGGGGGTGTGGCAACACTAGACCTCTACTTGAAAACAGCATGCTGAGAGAAAGGGGAAAGTGCATTTTGGATAGGCAACTAATAATAATCCATTACCAAGCCTTTAAAAATAAACTTAAAAATAAACTTAAAAAGTAACCTCATGTTATTTTTTTTTATAGCATTCATCTGTATTGAACTGATGACCCTCCGAAGAATCTAAGGCTGCACCTTATCTGTCCTGTTCATTTCACTTGAAATACAACGCCTGCCATTCAATAAATATTTGCTTAATAAATGAATGAATGCATTGTGTTTATCCTGCATCTCTGAGACCTTCCAGCACAATGTCCCAAACCTCTAGGGTATGCATATTTCATCTGAGATGCTTGGGCTTAAAGCTTCACAGCTGGTAAGTGGACAGCCAAAACCTGAACTCAGGCTTGCTGACTCCACATCTCTTGCATTTCCGGCTAGTCCAAGCTGCTCTCGTGTGTTAAAATGAGCCCTCAGAGTTTTAGCACAGCTGTGCTCAGGAGACATGTAGGAAATACATAAAATATGCTGACAGCTAGTGTCCAAATAACAATCGGGAAGATTAACAGGACTCTAAAACTGGCATGAATTGTTATCTGTTTTTCTGTCCTGCAGCTATCAACATGCTCCACGTTAAAATCGTATCCTGCCTGATAGTATATGAAAGAAGAGGATTGATCAGTTGCTTGTCTCCTTTCTCATTTTGTCACGGCAATAATAGAAGGCACATTATAATTTTTCTTATTGCATGTTGCCTCTGTTGAAGATGAATCCTTTTTATCTGATGGTGTTAGCAAGAAAGACTGATCAACAGGGTAGGAACACCAACTGATTGTCTTCCAGAGTGAGATACTTAAGTCATTCGTTCATTTACATATTCTAATTTTTATCCACTTATTGAATATTGATTGAGTACCTTCCATGCAGCAGGCATTGTGCAAGGGGCTAGGGAAATAACATTTAGCACAGGCTAGGAAGACAGTACAATGCGTGGACTAAGATAGCAAACTGAAGTCCTAAAGATCAGAGTTCAAATCCTGGCTTTGCTGTAGCCTGTGAGAGCCTTGGCCTACACAGTTGACATATCTTTGTCTTATTTGTTTCATTGCATGAATTGTTCTTCTTTTTAAGATTTTTTATCACTAAGTAATCTCTATACCCAACCTGGGGCTCAAACCTACAACCCTGAGATCAAGAGTTTCTTGCTCTACAGACTGAGCCAGCCAGCAGCCCCAGGAAATTTCTCTTTAACTTACACACAGTTATTTTGTGAGGCTTACGTGGGATGATTTAAATGTTGTATTTGCTGTGTCTGACACATTACAGTTTCTCAGTTAAGTGTTATTTTTATTACTAGATGGTCCCTATCCCAAGTTGCTGACTTACAATGAGTGCAGAAAATAGAAGTCTTCACACTTAATTTCCCCCCAAATGTTCTAAGTGTTATTATCCCCCATAGATGAGCAAAGAAATTGAGAATTTCAAGAATTGGTTCAGGCCTCAATTAATGAGTAAATTAGGCAGAATTAAAAATTCAGAGATGTCGGAGTCCAAAGCCATGTTATCTTCAATTATCTGCATGAAGAAATGAGACAGTGGCTCTAGTCCTGACTTCAGATTAGTGGTTCTCAGCCCCGGAGAGCACTTACAAAGTAGCAACTGCCAGGACCCTGTTCCAATTCAATTAAATCAGCATCAGGATCAAGGCTCACAAGGCATCGAGTATTTTCAAAATCTCCTCAGGAGAGTCTAACAGGCAGCCTGAGTTGAGAACCACTCAACTCTCTCAAGGCTCTTCCAGCCTCAACAGTCCATCCCTTTTATATAGACAGCAGTTGTCAGAATGAGGTGGGCACTCGTAGAAGCAGGGACATTCCCAGGACTTTCCTCCCCTGGGGTTCCATGTACTACTGTGTACGTTAGAGGAAAGGTGGGTGCAGGTAGAGCTCCTTACACCTAGGGCCATTGCTATGGAGTTTTAAAACAGAGTAGAGAACCCACGCAGAGTCCCCAGCAGCTGCATGAGGGCTGGTGAAGGGAAGTGATGAGAACCCAAGCTCCCTCTTCAATGTGGGGTTGACAGACCAACAGCATCCTTCACACATGGAGGAAGGAGCAGCCTGGGAAATGTCCCAAATAAATGCAGCTGTTCTTTGTTTCTGGAGAGGATGCCAATAACATTTTGTTCCTTGGGGTTCTCAAGAGTGAAAAGTGTGGATAGCTATAAAAACAAATCCATAGGGATAATGATCATACTAACCTAAATGTCATTTAGACACTTATTTAAGTTAATTAAGTCATAACATTTTGACCTATAGTCTACCACAGATTTTGTATCAGGACATTCAATAAAGGGAAGAAGAGTAGTTCATCAGCCACTGGATCCCCTCTGGGATATTTCGGTCACTCAGAGTCAAAGTTTCTGCAGCTGCTGAAAGGGGGGGTCATTTCAAAAACTAATCCCAGACTCTGATCCACATACATCTAATGTGTCCCCTGTCTGATTTGTTCCTTATAGCAATTCTGGAAGACACGTGATCAGGTAGCATTTTCCTATTTTACAGAGTTAGAAACTGACGCTTAAAAAGGTTAAGTGAGGATGCGTGGGTGGCTCAGTCAGTTAGGCAGTTGCCTTCGGCTTGGGTCATGATCCCAGGGTCCTGGGATCGAGTCCCGCATAGGGCTCCTTGCTCAGTGGGGAGCCTGCTTCTCTCTCTGCCTCTGCCTGCCATTTTGCCTGCTTGTGCTCTCTCTCTCTGACAAATAAATAAATAAAATCTTTTAAAAAAAAAAGGTTAAGTGACTTGCTCAATGACTAAGAAATGCACATCCTACATTCAAGCATAACTCTCTGGATTCTAAATTCTCAAGTCGATGTTCAACTGAGTCAGGGGATATTACCCTACACAGGCACTCCATGGATGTGAAAATCTACCAACCAAATGAATGTAGAGACATTCCAGTAGAGACATAGGTATTGGATTCCAATTATTTATTACTGACATGTTAAGGCTTAACCATTGCTCTCCCTTCCGGGATCCAAGAAGAATACACCTAAGGCTAGCACAGGGGACCCAGACCCTGGGGTCTTCCTCACCTCGTGACCCCCATCCCAGTCTCACGTATCAGGCAATGCAACGCTGAAGCTTCATGTACCCTGCCTCTGGTACAGGCCCAGTACCCCTAAAAACATTCAGTTAGGGAATGAATAAAAATTACCACCCATGAGAAACAGTTGAGAAAAAGCAATCATAGTTAGGGATGGACTGTCACTATCCAATAGAAATAGAATATAAGCCACACACATAATTTTAAATTTTCTAGTACATACCAAAAAGGGTAACAAAACAGATGAAATTAATAATATATTTTATTTAACCCAGTATAGCCAAGATGTTTCAAATTATGATATAGAATTCAAATTATTCTAATTTATTTGAATATTACTCAAATAATATATATTATTTCAAGAAATGTTCAGATTATATAATCTACATAAAAAATTCATAATGAGATAGTTCATTTTTTGTTGTTATTTTGCTACTGGGTCTTCAAATTCTGGTGTGCACTTTACACTTGTACTATACTACAACTCAAATGAGCCATGGTTCATGTGTTCAGTACCCACAGGTGGCTAGTGGCTAGGCAGAGCCAGTCTAAACCACCTCAACATAAATATTGGGCTGCTGTCCTTACTATATAAAATTAGCTTTCTTTTTTTTTTTAAGATTTTATTTATTTGAGAGAGAGTGAGTCAGTGAGAAGGAACAGGGGGAGGGAGAAGCAGACTCCCCACTGTGCAGGGAGCCCAATGTGGGGCTTGATCCCCGAAACCTGGGATCATGACTGGAGTCCAAGGCAGACGCCTAACTGACTGAGCCACCCAGGCGCCCCTATAAAATTAGCTTTCTGATGGCTTTCTCGTTATTTGGGGTTTGATTTGCAGCAAGCTAGATTCTGATTGAACATGAGGGATAGGGTTTCCATTAGTAAGGCCGCAGAGTTTTTATAAACTATTGCTATTGCCAGATGCTGCATTTGGCTCTGGGAGCATGGGGGTGAGGAAAACAGAGCCCTGGAATCCTCTGAGTGGAGATATTTAAGGATAACTATCCATCCATCTGAAGTCCTGGGAGGACAGTTCTAATTAGAAGCTCGTGGGATTACAGAGAGAAATAATGAAAAATGGAGAAGATACAGGATTACAATTCAACAAGTATCCTATTGTGAGCTCTGCAACTAATACGGGTGGTAGGTTATATGAAAAATATATAAGATAGGATGTTAAGCACCTAGAAGACGTACATATAAAAGAGCTGTGTGCTTTGGTTCCCACAACGCTTCCCACTCACACAGGATTTGAGTTTAAGACATTCATCTTGGATGCAATCTTAGGAAACATGGTAAGGGAAAGGGGGCAAGCCAATCCATGATGCACGAATGAGGGGGTCACTGCTAGAGACAACTAGGGCTCCATCCCTCTGCGGATCCTCTCAGAGGCTGCATGGAACACGGTACTCCCTCGCTGGGACATGAGGGAGCTGGGCTCTTTATCCTTCAGCCCAATCCTTGCTGATTAAAGGTCCTTTCTGGGGCATTAGCACTTGTGCTTTCAGCCTGCCGTGCCCTTGGCCTGAGCTCACGCCTGCTGCCAGGAAGGGAAGGAAGGGACAGGAAGCTATGAGTGAACTTTCACAGGCAATTCTGGAGTAGGCCAAGAAGATAGGACTTGGGTCCCAACAGTGTCTGCAACAAGGATTGACGCTCCAAAGCTCCTCTCACCACGGTACCAGACTCTGCTCTAAGCACTTTACAGGTCAATGCAATTACTCTTCACAACTCCAGGCGGTAAGGCACCTATTACTATCCCCATTTCAAAAAGGAGAACATTTAGGCATAGAGAGGCCACGTAATTGTCCCAAGTTCATACAGTCAGAAGGAGACGGGGCCAGACTCAGAGTTGGGTGTCTTTTTTTATTTTTTAAGAGTTTATTCATTTATTTGTCAGAGAGAGAGAGAGTAGAAATACAAGCAGGGGGAGCGGGAGACAGAGGGAGAAGCAGGTTCCCCGCTGAGCAAGGAGCCTGATGTCAGACTGGATCCGACCTGGACCCTGAGCCGAAGGCAGACGCTTAACCAACTGAGCCCCCCAGGCATCCCAGGGTGTCTTAATCACTGTGCACCAAGCTACCAAATACTAAAGCTACTCCCCCAAACCAGCCCAGCCTTTCAGAGAAAGCCTTCCCAGTCATGCTTCACAAATACGGTATCTTCTGTTTCAACAGACTTGCCTTATGAACTCTCCTCTCCATCTTACATTCTGGATGATCTACACAACTCTTATCATCAAAATCTCTGCAGAGAAAGTGGAAGAGAGGAGCTCTCCAAACTCAGAGCTAGGCTAGAGTTATCAAAGATAGAGCTCTGGTAAGCTCTGTATTCTAGAAATAAAGGGGGTATTTTATATGACAAGTACCAAGACTGCATGTCCCCAAAAGTGTTCATAAAACCGTAATATGCAAAGGCAGTTTTCTCTGGAATCCTTGCTGAGATAAGTGAAATACTGAGGGGCTAGACCCTCATGGAAAAAATTCGTTCTTTTCCCACCCACTGCCTTCCAGCCTCCTCTGCTGGATCTCTCTTCCTCACAGCATGGAGGTACCTCAGACCCCTTATCTCTTCCAGTCAGTCAGAAATCAAGGGTGTCTCATTTTTTAGGTATTAAAAAGCCCAGTTCATCTAACACAAAACTTCAATCTCCCACTTATTTCAAAGCTCCCCTTCTCCCCCATTCAGTTCTGACCCAGGCTCAAATACTTACATTAAGGAAGAGAAGGGGGTATTGATCAGCTCCTTATTTACCCTGAAACACCCTCTCCTCAACTTACTCTGTGGCTTCCAACTCCTCCAGCACTAGGGCAAGGAGAGGGAGGAGAGGGAAAGGGGCAAAAAGCTACACTTGACCAGCACTATCACAATAATGTCATGGTGCCCACTACCTGGCAAATCGTGCCCCTTTTTTCATACACCACTTCCGTTGGTTGTTCAGAGACCTCCTTGCTGGGGACCTCTCCCCGAACAGAGGACCATCCCCCGGTGGACCACTCAAGATCCTCTTAGCTCCTATATAAAACAGCTGACCCTTGGGACGCCTGGGTGGCTCAGTTGGTTAAGCGTCCTGGGATCGAGTCCCACATCAGGCTCCTTGCTGGGCAGGGAGCCTGCTTCTCCCTCTGCCTCTGCTTGCCACTCTGTCTGCCTGTGCTCGCTCACTCTCTCTCTCTGACAAATAAATGAATAAAATCTTAAAAAAAAACAACAAAAAAACAGCTGACCCTTTTGTTTCTGCCAGGTTTTCTGGTCCCTGTGGGCAGACCCTTTGGGTGGGGTCCTTTCAAGGAAACCAAATCTGGGCTTTTATCTGAGGTGTCCTTCCAGACCCCCCACTGGCAAGATGATACCCATCCCTACCCGTGACAGACTGGAAGTGTTATTTGCTGGCCCTTCGGCCCTTCTCTTCACCCTACCATTGAGGACAATTCTATCAATCTTTCTCCCTCAGACTTTGCAGACTCTGTGCCCTGCCAACTCTACAGAACATTCATCAAGCTTGCCCAAGAATTCTCTCTGAATCCATGGTCATCTTGGGTTTCTGTAGTGAAGGGTGTATGGTCAACAGCCCATATCTTCAACCCTTTTCCAGCTCCTCTCACACATTTGATTTGAGTGGGAGACCGGGAGGAAATACTCTGTTCAGTAGAATTCTCTCCCACTGACCTTCTTTTAGCATCGTTATTACCTTTTTTATGTGTAGGTAAGGACGGGTGATATGCTATGGGTAGCAAAACTCATTCCAACTTCTTAGCAAGTCTAGCACTCACTGCCCTCAGCTTTGGAGCCTGAGCCAATAGGACCATGCTATTTCATTTCATGCTACAGATGAAGAGAGCTGGCCACCTCTCCAGGCTGGCTTAAATATAGCCCTGCTTAGTCACCCAAGGAGAAAATTGTAATTATATTAAGTAATCAATTAAGGAATTAAATTTGAGCAATCAAATTACTTCAAGTCATTTTTCAACATTCAGTTTTAATATTCATAAGCTTAAGCTTTGTTTGTCTTTTCTAACCACAGGACAAGTCCTAAAATTGCTTGAAAAGTGGAGTAAATGCTTTTTCTTCTTTTAGACATATGGAAAAATATGCCAGGTGTAAAATAGAAAAGTGGGCCAAGGACCCTTAGTTCCACCAAAACACCAATCACTTAACCATGAAGAAGCCTTGACAAAAGGGGCATCAGAATGTAAGCCTTTGAAAGCTGTGTTCCCCTCCTCCACTAGCACTTAGCCACAGAAAAACTTGAATTAAGTTGAATTCCGAAACTAAATAATTTCTATTTCCATCCCGGGGGAGAGAGAGGGAGAAACAAATCAAGAGAATACATTTTTAAATGTTTAGTGAAACTTCACGTCCAAAGAAATACAGATCTGTCTTCCTCTCTGATCATATATATAAAATCTCTTCCACTTGAATAGGTTGATCTATAAACCATTCTTTCCATGTCATTTTTCTTCCTTCTTATAGAGAATCTGTATGAATCATTATGGCCGTAAAACTATATGACCGAATACTGATAATTACATAACTTATAACTGGGAGAGAACAATGTTTTAGTCCTCTGTCTTCTTACGGAACCGTCTTAGTCAGCCCCCATAGGCTCTTGGCCATCTGGCCTCTGCCTGACCCTGCATGGCAAGAGGATGCCTGGGCACAGAAGGACAAACCTTCTCCCCTTCCACTCTGACGTGACATCAGCCAGCACAAGAAGTACCAAAGAACAGGAGATTGGTTTAAACTGTGATTTAGCCTGTTCCCTCAGAATAAAAATGATGGGCCTTTAAATTACAACATGTTCCCTTCATAATACTGAACACAATATTTATGGGACAGCAGTTCCAGCCGGGGGCATCCCACTCAGTATCTTCCTTCCAAGTGCCCTCAGATGCATTAGCTCGCTGAAAGAGGGAGGGAGGAGATGGCCATGGAAATGGGTCATCACACTGGATAACTAACATGCCTCGCATCACGAAGCCAGGCGCTCCCAGGGTCGGAACGGAAAGCCTGGTCTCCTCACCCTCGAAGTTCTGCTGCATTCACTGGGGAGAGGAAGGCTGCGTGGCATTTGTTTAAAGAATAGTTAGTATTTTTTCTGATTACAGAAGTAATGTGTATTCATTGTGGGGGGCGGGGGACACAAAGCACTAGGAAAAAAAAAAAAAAGAAAAATCATCCATATTCCCAGCCCAACACAATGACTGCTATTAACATTTGGAGGTATAATCTCATATGCAAATTTTTCTTTAAAAATGGTTTCCCACTCTGCACACTGTTGTTAAATGAGGTTTCTTTCCTTTTCTTCCCAATTCTAAAGGTAACACACGCTTCTTATAGGAAAACCAGAAAAACATGGATGATCACAAAGAACGTCAAAACCGTCCTCTAAACCCACCACAAGGCAACCCTTGAGAAGTACGTTCACTGAACTTGACATTTAGAAAGGCCATAAAGTGGCCACATGCCTCTAAGGTAAGGGTAAGATGTCTTAGGGAAGATTAAGGAACCAGTCCTCTGTCCTTTAGATTCTTAAGCTGATTTGTCTCAGATGAATGTCTCTTTATTCCAGCTTCCCTATTCATGAATACAGGCAAGGATTTCCAATTAACTTCACAAGAATATTTTGGGGATCAGTGACATAACATGGGTCCGGAGTTCTGAATGTTCTGAAGGACATCTATAATTTCCAGGCCACGAACCGTACTCATTCAACTGAAGTTTCTCCTTGCCAAGCCAGACCACACGGAACTGGGGCCACATAAAAGCAGCAGAAGGTGGTTTGGCCAGAGATACAGCCTTGAGCTTTATCTCGGCCAGGGAAAGGAAGGGGCTGATGAAGCAGAGGAGAATGTGGAAGCCCATCCTTCCTCTCTACAGGCAAAACCACCCAAGCCACAGCCACGCACAGGTGCTAAAGGCTCTAGAAGGGAGACCGCTCTCTATTCTAGAACACATGCTGATTTTTCTTCGAATCTTTTTTTCTTTTGCTGTATATCTCTCTAAATTCCCTTGAAAACGACAGTCAGCATGCAGACTGGCCCGCCAGAGTGATCCTTCCAAAACACAGATCTGACAGTGCCTGAAAACCTTCCAAGGGTTTCCCATGGTTCTTTGAATCAAAGAGTCCTTTCCATACAGTAAAAATCGCTCTTTTGAGTGTATGATTTTGACAAACACATAGTGATGTAACCATCACAGCTTTCAAAATAGAGAACAGATCGCTTTTGTGATGAAAAACGAAGCTGTTATAAAAACTCGGGGTTTTGCATGTCAAAGTAAGTTTTCCTTCCCTTTGGGTAAATACCCTGGAGTGGTGTTTCTGAGAGTATGACAGATGCACAGTTCATTTCATAAGTAACTGCCAAGCTGCGCCCCAAGCAGGCTGTACCATTTTGCTTCCCTGTGTTGTTGGGTAGGGTCTGGACTCACTCCATAGTAGGTTTGCCAGGGTTCTCCTGCCTCCCGCCTCTCCCTCCACCCACAGCTCTCTCCACTGCCCCACCCTTTCCACACCCCAGGCCCCAGCTAGCTACGCTCCACTTCTTTCACCCTTGCTGTTCCGCTCATCTCCAGGACTTCGACGTGCTGTGTCTTCAGCCCAAACTACCTGTGCACGCGCCCCCCCCCCGCCCTTACCTAAACATCGTTTATATCTGACCAACTCATTGACTTAAATGTCATCTCTGTCAGGAAGTTTCCTGCGCCTAAATTATTTCCCCATGTACTTCGTTCATTTCCTCACTCAGCAAAGGTTTGATGAATAACCACCAGGATCTAGGCTCTGCTCCAGGCACCGAGGAGATGGCAGGGAGGGAAACAGACAAAAGTCGAGGCTTCTGACGACAACGGATATCACCACCAACGACACAGATGTATACTAGAACGTCAGGTGGCAGCAAGGACTATAAAAAATGAAATAAAGCAGAGCCATGGGCAAAACCAGAGTAGAATGTGGGGCCATTTGAGACAGAACGTCCGGTGGACGCCTTTCTGGGCTGTGAGTGACACAGGGGAGCAGCTCCGCAGTTACTGGGGAAAGGTCATTCCAGGCAGAGCGAGCAGCAAGGACAATGATGTGAAGGTAGAAAAGAAGAGGTATGAGGAAGCTGGCCTGTTCAGGAAGTAGCCTGGGAACCAGTGGCAGGAACCCATGACCCAGGGAAGAGGCCCAGAAGACGGGGCGGGCAGAGAGCCAGGGGCACGCCCCACCCCGTCACCCGCTTAGGACGCTGCCCGGCTACTGCTTCCCAAGTTGCTCGTCTTTCCCTCTTTCCCAACCGACCCTGTGCTCAGGGAGGCTCAGTTCATCCTGTCATGACTGACTGCAAGGACTTAGCCTGGCGTTGGCCATACCGTAGGTTCTTACTAAATCTTTGAATGGACGAATACCTGGATGAGATACTCAACCACATGCGGTCTCCTGCTTGAATGAGAGGATGCACGAGTCCACGTCACTGGTGGAGAAAGGGAGGCTCAGAGGGCTTGACACGACTTTCGCCGAGGGGGAGGTGAGGGGCATGGCTGGAATCCAGCCCCCCTCACAACACCTGCACTGTGTGTCCTGGGCCAGGAAGCAGCAACACACTCTCACATCCAAACATCTTTCTGCCTATCTTTATTCTCTGTCTGCTGACTGGGAATATGAAACACTATCTCTAGACCAGCCCTTGGGGCAGCGGTGGGCGGGGTGGGGGTGGGGGACAGCCCAGAAGTCAACAGCTGTTTTTTACTTGACCCACAGAATGATTTCAAAAAACTGGGAAACGTCTTCATAAAAAAAAATTAAAATTTCTGGCTTATCTTGAAAAATCTGAAGATGTGGCAATGCTGAGTCTGTGATCTCCAAGCAAAAGCCCACAGAGTTGCAGAAGCGACTGACCGTCCCCATACACGGCGTGTGTCCCCTAGAGTTTGCCACAGCCCTCCACGTGCTGGTAGCAGGGACCTGGCCCGCTTCTCTAGCTTAGGCCGCTTGTCTACAGGCAGTGGGTTTACTGCCCATATAGCCCGTGCTTCAGGGCCAAGGTGGAGGGAGTTTGGAGACCAGGGCCGGTCCCCTCGTGTCTTTCATTTCTCTTTCTGGCACATTCAAGGGGTTGGATCCAGAATGGAATGACGACCCAGAGTAGCCAAAAACTCAGAAAGTCAGGAAACAGAGGTGATGCCTCCAAAAGCTCTGTGTGGCAGAGGAGATCCTAAGGCATAGGCAGGGAAGTGATGGTGAAGAGGAACCTCCCCTCCCCCGCCCCCAGCCGGCTCAGGGATGAGGCTTTTATCTTACCTGCATAGTTGCCTGTGTGGTTTGTGGCACCAGCTGCCAGCACCCCTGCTTCTCCCTGATTTTACTCCACATTGAGTCTAGATCATTGTTCTACTGAAGCATCAATGCATAGCCAGCAGGACCGATCGGAGTGACGGCCTGGCTCAGAGAACTCTGAAAAGGAGCTAGAAGAAATTTTCCATGCCAGTTTATATAATCCAGCGTTTACCACAAATCCTGGCACACGGTCACTGACCGAGTCCTTGTTGAAGATGAATGAACCCTGTGTGAGTTACTTCTCCTGCTTCATCTGGAGAGCAAGGGGTTTTCACTCCGCCAGCCCTGAAGACTTCACACGGCTCCCACACTCCGAACTTCCATGGATTTCAAAGGACTTACATGCAGAGGAGAGGTCAGCAATAAATACCACGGGTCTCCTCCATTTCCTGGTCTTTAATGAGGGCAGAAAAAGAATCAGGAAGGCTCTGGTTTTCTAGGGCCGAGCTGAAATAAGGCCATTAGTCATAGCTGCGTTTCTCAGCCTTGGTGTCAGGGCGCACGGATCAAAAGTTCACATTTTGCGTATGAGCAGAGTTTATTTGCCAAAAATGAATTCATCAGAATTTGCCTGCAGGATTCAAGACACGTGGCTGGAACGGGTGTGAGACGCAGGTGAGGCCTGTGTGGGCCGGCCAGGTGACGGACTGGGGCCGCCCGGCTGTGCAATGTAAGGAGCACACACGAAAGGCTCCTTGCCCAGTGGTTTTCTTCTGTTAGGCCGCTTCGGAGCCTCAAACTCCCACTGTTAGTCCCACCTTCGAGTTCAGGCCTTGAAACACAGGGTCCAGATGCTCCAGTGTGTGGAGAGACATTAACTCAAAAACATTTGCATCTGTTCTCATGTTTGGAGAATAATTTTCTCGGACAACAATGGTGATATTCGCACTGTCCCGGACCACTAACCTGCACCCAGCACTAGATGCACCGTGGACGCGTTTCAGTTCATGTCATTCATGCTACCCTTGTTTATAGGGGTGAACGGAGGCTTGGCGAGAGCCAGAGCTCACACAACCCTAAATGGATTCAAACCCAGATCTGCCAATTCCAGATTCTCTCTCTCTCTTTATGGTATAACTTCTACACAGCGAAGTGCACAATCTTAAATGCGTAGCTGGATGAGTGATTACATAGGCCTACAACTCACACAACTAGCACTCAGACCAAAATAGAGAACATTCCCAGCACCCCGGGAGGCTCCTTCATGTCCCCTCCCAGCCGGCCCCCCCAGGACCTCTCTCCTGCATACCTAACTCTTTGGTTCTGTGAAGGGGGGGTGGTGGCCCAGCCAAGCTCAGGGAGAAAGGAAATGGTCCAAAACAAAGGATATGGGGGGAGGCGGGCGGGTAGGGAGGCAACATGGGGGAACTGCCTTGGGGAAAGGCAAGGGCTTGTCCTCAGGCACCACCTGCTCCTGCAACACAGCCAGCCCCTGCCGAGGTAGCTGGGACAACCAGCAGCTCCTCCAAAGCATGTGTGCAGAGCCGTGGCGGGAGCGCGAGACCCGCCTAGCAAGCAGCGCCCGTCTCTCCCGCTGCCGGGAATCCCGGTCTCTAACAAGAAGCAGAGTGCTGACAAATGAAAAGGAGATGTGTGTGCTGGCACGGTGTCCACGGAGTGGGAACACGGGCCAACCCAGGGCTCCCACAGGAAGTTTCAAACCCACTTTGTAATTCTTAGTTGAGCTATCATCAACTCTTCCCAGATCCAATATTGTGTCTTTACTTTTGCTCAGTTTAAGTCAAGCTTCTCTGATAGTCCTGCCGTCTGTCTGCCCTAGGGTTTGGGATGCCGGCTGGGAACTGCACAGCTTCCTCGGGCTTCCGTACGGCATTTCGGCGGTGTGCTCTCTGCGAGAGCTCCCCTGCAAGCTGTCCAGGGTTGACTGATGGCTCATTGGTGATTCTTTCTTCTTATCTGCTCTCTTTAAACATGCCTCGTTCTATCTCCAGATCTGAAGGCTGGAGAGTTGGCAGGTTGCGACACACCTCAGGGAAACTCTGTGTCTCGGTCTGTGGGGCAG
Source organism: Mellivora capensis (assembly GCA_004024625.1). NCBI lineage: Eukaryota > Metazoa > Chordata > Mammalia > Carnivora > Mustelidae > Mellivora > Mellivora capensis. The sequence continues at coordinate 53,573 of PISX010009696.1, read as the reverse complement.
CTGCAGACCAAAACGACAAGCTATGTACACGGCTTTCTGCTGATGGGGAAAGAGGAGCAAGGTTTGGCAAACTGGGGCAAGGTGGAAGAAAGAGGGAGGAAGAGGAGTGTGAAGGGTGGAAGGAGAGAGGGAGAGGCAAGAGAGGGAGAGGGAGCGAGGGGGGCAACGAGAAGAGAGGAGGGAAGAGGGAGGAAGACGAATACAGAGAATAAGTCCAAGAGAGGAGAGAAGTAGGGCAGACTTCGAGAGGACAAGAGAAGACTCTGTAAACTAGCCACAGGACTTTGGAAGGCTTAATTATCTGTTAATTGTCAACAACCAATAGCCCAGTAGTGCCAGACCTACCCCAGGTGGTGCCCACGGGACACTGGGCATCGAACATGGCAAATATCATTCGCCCCAGGGTCACCGTAAGTGCGCTCACACTTAGCAGACCATGGGGCCACTATATGTGTAGCAGTGGAAATAATTTGGCCCTCATCAGCTGTGTCCAACTTACACATCTGAGAAACTGTTACAGGTGGCAGAAATAGGAGCAAACAGAAACAATTCAGGGCTGCTCACTCTCTTCTTTACAACTGCCATGGAGGAGATTTCTTTTGCTGTAGTCAGGCGAAACTGGACACACTGTTTTCCAGAACATTCTAGAAGTCAGGGAAGCATGAAATTTACCTTGAAGAAAGTTCTGGCTAAACCGTTTTAAAAATTCTGTTTCATCTTTATAGCTAAAAACTGAGCCCCCCCCCCCCACAAATGGTGCATCCCCGCCCCTGTCCCTCAGGGGGTCTCCAGAGCCCAGGTTTTCCTGCATGCATTTGTTATCAAAGTTGGAGAAGACCTCAGAGATCTGCTAGGTGGTGGGTCTGTTAAGCTAGGTTTGGGGAGCAATAAAACATTTCACTTTTTAGCACGGACTTAGCATTCAGTAACATCCCTTGCTAGTCAAAAGATACTTAAATTTCAAAAAATTCAACCTCTACCAATAAAGAAACTCACTTTGAAGCATACAAAAAGAGTGGCTCAAATGTATAATGCTATTCTCTCGGCATTTTTCCTAAATCAGCAAATAGAGAAGTGCTGATCATCATCACATAGAAGTCAGAATTCTGAATCTAGCAATCTAAGTTCACATCTTAGAAAAGCTGCCCACAAAAGGCATCTTAGTGAACTAGAAGCACTAGAAACCAGAGGACTTTAGTTTTACTAAATGTGTAAAAGAGGGAAGAGGAGGAGTGAAGGAAGTGACTAGCAAGCAGTGCTGGTCTCTCCCCCTGCCGGGAGCCCCAGTCTCTAACAAGAAGCAGAAAGCTGACAAATCCACGAAATGGGTATTATTTGGGAGGGGGGTAAGTAATATAATTATTTATATATACATATATATATATATTATATAATATATAAAATTATATAAAGTTATATATAAATATATAAATTATATATATAAATTACATATATTATATATTATATTTATAATATAGTATATATTTATAATATGTAAATATAATATATGAATATTTATTATATATATAATAAATATAATATATAAATAGGTATTTTATATATATGCGTGTGTGTATATATATATATACATAGAATGTTCTGTTTGTTCCAGAAATAGTTTCTTGAGCACTTAGTATGTGCCAGACTCTACTGATATCTGAGGATATAGAAAGGAAAGGCTCGTTCCTATCACCCTGTCCTTCTCCACAGAATGTAAGCAAATTGTACCTGATCAATGTGAAACCGATCACGTAACATTGCCTTCTCGAATTAGACTATAACACGGCACAAGAGAGGTAACTGTGCTATTTATTGTTCACCTTCCTTTCTCCGTCAGCTAAGGCAATATTGGGCACATGGTATTTGCCCAGCAAAGATTCATCAAATGAAGGAGTTTATCATAAGTTAACATTTACATAACAACTCGTTATTTCATTCAATCTTCTCTACAACCCCATGAGGTAGGTCCTGATCTTCCCATGTTACAGTCGGAAAAACTGGCCATGGGGCACAGAGAAAAACTGGAATTCAGACCCACACAATCTGGTGCCAGCCTGCATGCTCTTCTCCACTATCCTTGACTGCCTCCGAGCAGACCGATGAATAAATGAACTAATAAATCAGTGAATGAATGAATTTAAGTAGTTCACAGACTCTGGGCTTTAGGATCATTAATTGCAATATGAGGATCCTGGACAGTGCTTCTTAACTTTTCCACCAAAGTTTAATACAAGTTCTTTTAACCAACCACTTGCCTAGGTCCCCAGCCAGTACTCTCCGTTCGTTATTTGACGTGTATTATCTGATACACTGGAACGGTGGAGGCTAGGGGACTGGGTCCTCTCTCGCACACCCTTGTATTTCTGTCACTGCCACCTGACTTGTACCATTCCCAAGTCTTGGGTGTGTCCCAAGTCTGTACTTATTTTAATTATGTGTTTCAATGAAATATTATTTAAATGTGTAGATTATGATTACAAAAGAAATAGAGCTGTGGGAAAACTGTCCTGATTAGGTGGTGGTGAATATGCAAGAATGGATTCTCTGTGTGTTTGAAATATTTTAAGATAGACAGCGAAGGCTGGAAAGCTAAGTAAAAACTTTGGAAATATTTAAAAAATGCAAGTCACTCGCATTTGCAAATTGCTTCCAAATACTGCATGAAAGAGACAACAGTGAAAGAATTGTAAAACATCTCGACAGATTTTTTTCACTTAGATTGCTTTGCAGTGGCTTCAGATTCTCATAAGGACCAGGCACTTAGGGATATTAGACAATAAGAAAATCTAATCAATGAACTTATTCTTATAGAAATCTCCTTAGACCTACATAAAAAGATAAGGGAAGGAATATACACTTATATATTTTATATATAGTGTGTATATATATATTATATATGTGTGTGTGTATTTGCTATATATTATACTTTTATATATTTATAAATAAAAGTTTATACTTTTATAAACTTTTACATATTTTAAGATAAAATAAGACATTTCAGGCAAGCACACATCATTCTATAGGATTCTTATATTTAATCATTTTAGCAGGTGCACATAGGTTTCAAGAAACTCCTTCAATGTCTTAGGTTTCATCCTAAAATTTATATGAGATTTGTACCCCAGTCTGTGGTAGACATTAATATTGTTCACCAAATATTTCTGATTCTCCTGGGCACACAGTAAAGATGCACTTCCCTGACCCTCTTTGATAAGAGGTAGATCTATATGACCTTCTTTGGCCAATGACGTGTGTGAGTGGAAATGATAGGTGCTATTTCCAGGTGGGTATATGATGATCTAGCTCATGATTTACCCAATGTCTTTTCCTCCACTAAGACAACAGACAAAGTTCTACAGAGAGTCTCTTCCATCAGTCTGGATTCTGGGATGAGAACAACACAGAACACGGGCTTCAGCTAACCCTCACGGACATGCTGCACGAGTGAGAAAGAAATTTGTCTTAAATCACTGAGATTGGGGCGTCTGGGTGGCTCAGTGGGTTAAAGCCTCTGCCTTCGGCTCGGGTCATGATCCCAGAGTCCTGGGATCGAGCCCCGCATCGGGCTCTCTGCTCAGCGAGGAGCCTGCTTCCTCCTCTCTCTCTGCCTGCTTCTTCCTCTCTCTCTGCCTGCTTCTATGTGATCCCTGTCTGTCAAATAAATAAATAAAATCTTTTAAAAAAATCACTGAGATTGGACATTTTTTGTTAGCAGAACACAATCTAGTCCACCCTAATACACACCCCATGATATATTTGTACTTGTTTAAATGTATAAATGTATTCCCCTCCCAATTTGAAGATACATGGAGCACTCCGGAGAGACACCACACTTTTACCTAGTGATTTAGGGAACTGCTTATCCTTTTTTCCCACAGTAGAGAACCAGATGTCTCTAGAATCCCTACAAATACTAATAGTATGTCACGTTGTATATGAGGAAAGAACAGGCACCCATGAACATTGTGCCTATGTCGCGCCACTAAACTAAATAAAATAAAATTAATTTGATTGGAGAGCTGTTATATCTGATTGTGGAGCAATTGATTAGATTCCCATAGAGTCAATCTGATTTGGTCGTTCTTGTTTTGATCGTCTTAATGAGGGCACTGGATGGCGCAGTCACCCAATTGATTGTTTTGGCCACTGGCCTGCCAAGTGTTGGCCACTTAGCCAGTGCCGCAGCTTAACCCTAGGACAGAAGGTAAAATCAATGCATTTGTATGCCGAATTCAAGCATTTTCCCCTACAAGCCGCTATGTGTCAAGTACTGTCCTATAGTGAAAAATATTTATCAGCTGTAAATATTTAAGACGTACAGTCTCCCCCCTATACATGCCACACCAAGAGATCTAAGTATTTTGTAATGTTATAAACTTTGGGTCCAGCTTCAATGTTAAACTCTGCGCAGACCTCTCCTCCCCTGCAGAGCTTCATTTCCACCTCTCTTAGGATCAAAAATGGATTATCCCTTGCCCTTAAAAACAACCGATTCTGAGTCCATCGATTCAGAATGAAAGTACTTGTGCCAAGGGTGGAGGGCGGACTCCAGTCCCAAGGACTTGTTCATTCTCATCATCCTTGTACGCCCTCAAACAATGCATGGGCGTATTGTAGGGGCTGAAAGATGGTGAACAAAGAAGGGAATGAGCCATTAGCTAGTGATGGAGAAGAACCAATATTCTTTGATTTTAGTTATTTTCCAGAAGTGGAAGGAACGTTTTTCTGAACACACAAAGAAAAAATATAGCTCCACAGTTAAGTGCTCTGGGTTTGCAACTAGTGGAGTCTGAATTTGATTTCTGATCTTGGCAGCATGGAAGATTGCCTTTCCCAAAGATAGTCACAATGATACCTCCCATGCCTCACACTCTTTTTTGCGATATGAACTTGCCACTCCCCTATCATGAGGTCATCCCTTTTTCTGCCTTATTGAATCTGGGTGAGCTCCGACTGGTTTGAGCAATAGAATTAGCAGAAGTTACGATGCGCCAGTTACGGACGCCGCTCTTAACTGATCGGGAGGTTTCTGCTTCCTGTCTTTTGGAAGCCAGCCACCAGGTAAACAGCAGAACCCTCTGAAACATGAAGGTTCTGGTTGGGCTACTCCACGGATGATGCAAGCACCAAGAAATGATACATTTTGAGAGAAAACAGGGTGGATTCATTATCAGACACATTGAATTTGCTTTGCCTTTGGTGCACACAATTTTAGTAGGCAGTTGGATGTTCAGATTTGAAACTCAAAAGAGAGATGTATTGGAAATGTAAGTTTGGGGGCGCCTGGGTGGCTCAGTGGGTTAAGCCTCTGCCTTCGGCTCAGGTCATGATCTCAGGGTCCTGGGATCGAGCCCCATGTCTGGCTCTCTGCTCAGCAGGGAGCCTGCTTCCCCCTTTCTCTCTGTCTGCCTCTCTGCCTATTTGTGATCTCTGTCTGTCAAATAAATAAAATCTTTAAAAAAAAAAAAAGGAAATGTAAGTTTGATGGTTAACATCAAATAGACGGTACCTGGAGACATGGAAAGTTGGGAAGATAGATAGCAAGTGAGATCATCTTTAAAAATAGCATACAGGGTGAGAAAAGAAAGTGGGCCTGGGGTCATAAATATGAGGAACGCCATCATTTAAGGGAAGGGCAGAGGAAGAACAACCATAAAAGAGATTAAGAACAGAGGTTCCAGAAAGGTAGGTGGCAACCCAGGAGAATCCTGCATTACAGAAGCAAAGCAAAACGGCTTCGAGAAAGAAGGTGCTGTCAATTAGACCAAATGCTGCTGAGAAGTCCAGAGAGCTGAGGACAGAGCTATTTGGCAAGACTGCAAAGCTAAAATCTCTGTTTTCCACTATCTCTGGCAGCTGGGGTTTTAGATCTGAATGAGGCTTCACTCATTAGATGTATTGTTTGAAATTTGGAAAGTGAAATTGAGTAGTCTTTCCGGAGCTTTTGGCTGTTTCCATGCCCTTTAGTGATACATTTGGGAAAGCTGTATCTCCATGCTGCTTCCAGAGAACACACTAGCCAATAACGGTCTGACCATCAAGGCCATCAGAAGCCAAGTCCAATTGTCTAAAATGCTTCTTTAAAGGACACAGTGGATGTCATGTATCCACAAATACTATGAAATTGAGAAGCCATAAAGTGACACTCCATCAGGCTTTCAGATCTGGACATGTCATCATAAAGAGACTCCGGAGTGCCATCTGCCTTCAAGTCAAAGAACGAGACCCAGTTAAGTCATGAAACTTGTCAGTTTGCATGAACCCACTCTGGCCAGGAGAGCAGAATATGAAGAATCAAGATGGGGAGAAGGAATGTTTGAACAGTAGGCATGCAGAAACCCACCTCCAACTGATACGATGGGGTTTGGGGCAATGGAGATGTTAAAACAGCAGATAGACTTATACAAGAACACCAGAGGGACTCAGGGTGGCTTTTCCTGTGCATCGCAAAACTCACACAGACTGCTAAGAAGGTACCAAGTACAGCAGACACTGGTTGCCTCCTGGAGCTAAAGGGTTATGTTTCCTTGGATGGTGTGTATGTTACTTCTGATGAGGATCAGAAGACTTTTCAGCTGCTATAATGGGTGGCAGTTTTAGAAAGAACTCTAGAATGTACGAGGTTTTTCCCATTTAGTATCTCTCTTCCACAGCTTTCTTCTGGGAGAGATAGAAAAGAAATTAATCTCATTACTCCGTGGGCTAAATTTTGGCAAGGCAAGTTTGAAGAATTTCCTAAGGTCATAAGCAGAAGTGATCTTAAGACTTTCGTAATTTGCTAAGTAATTCCCAGGAGATGTCCCAGATATGTAGTTGTTTACAGTTTTTAAACTCTATTTCATTTCATTCTTGCCACATTCCTAATAAGAAAATAAGGTTAGTGTTCATACTTGTTTCCATTTCACAGATGAAGAAACAGAGATCCTACAGAGTTTGACCTAATGAGTTCATACCACTAAAAACAGCAGAGCTGAAGTTAAAATGTTGGTTCTATCTTTTGAGGTCTTTCGGTGAACTCCATAGGTTCATTAAAGACAGTCCAGCTTGGGGGCGCCGGGGTGGCTGAGTCGGTTAGGCATCCAACTCTTGGTTTCAGCTCAGGTCACGGTCTCATGGTCCTGAGACTGAGCCCCATGTCAGGCTCCACACTCAGCACAGAGTCTGCTTGAAAGTCTCTCTCTCCCTCTCCCTCTGCCCTTCCCTATCCTCACATGCTCTTGCTCTCTCTCTCTCAAATAAATAAAATAAAACCTTTAAAAATAGAAGACGGTCTAGCTTGATTTGCAAAAGTTGAGGTTTGCTCAGTTACTGAGCCTATACAATTCACTAGAAATACCCAAGAAATAACATTCTGAGGTAGCCGGGGCTTCAAGGTCAAGAGAAATATTCAGCGCTATTCTAACCAAGCTGTGTAACAGCTAATTTGATAAGATGAGAAAATGATAATAGGCAAATAATGGTACTGTAGTTAATGGTTCAGCCTTGATGAGCAGCACCAAATGTCTTCAACGTCCTCAGTTTCTTTGTACCCTAAGTTTTCCCTCCACCATTGGTGGAGGGTGCCTGGAGGCTCATGAGGGTCACAAGTACTCCTAAGAAAATGGCCAATTCTCTGCCATGTCTTCCTGCTCTATAGGTTCCCTCTCCCCTCCTCCCTTAAAACTGAAGTAAAATGCAGCACGGCTGCAAAGTACCTGCAAACCTTTTCCACAACTTTCCCTTTTGCTTCTACCAGAGATCAGAGTTTTGGCATCTCTATCCTGTCGTTAATTTTAGTTCTGAACATGGAGTGAGGAGGTCTTCAAGGCTATGGGTGACTGACAATGTTTAGACAAGTCCAATTAAGTTTCTTATGTTTAGATAATCTTGGGAAGATAAATAAATCATTGCAACTTTCATTATGAAAACTGCCATTTGGCAAAATGGTGATGTTTCTCCTGGGAAAGCAATGAAGATTTATGTCAGGAGGAAGGGTACAGCCAGTCGAGCGTAGCCTGCCAGGAGGAGCATTCCTATCATGGAATGAGCTGAACGAAACATCCAGTTCAACTCTGTGTGTGTCACTCTCCTCCCTGTCCTCAGACCCCTTTTCCAGCCTTTTTTGCTTGGTAAAGTTGTGAACTGAAGATACTTCCTTCACTCAAGTCCTTCAGTCAGGTCTGTGGTGAGGAGGCAGTGGTCAACACACCTGCAACCTGTTATCTGGTTCCCAGGCCCTCCCTCTACCCTGTTCTGCCCTTCAAGTGTCTGTCTGTCTTCTCCAGGCTTCCTTTCCACCCAGGTGTAGCCCTAATACAAGTGAAAATTGAAGGAATTTTCTAGTTCTTCTAGAATTTTCACCTGGAACAGTAACCATCCTCCCAAGTGGCTTGTTCCTGTTCCCTCCCTACATCTCCAGGGCATCTGTGAGTGATGCTTATGAAGACCTCAGAAGTCATTAGGAAGATCAAGAAAATGTGCACGTGAACTAATTATTCAATCGCATTATGGGATATTATTTGTTAATGCCTGTTGTGGTTATGTAAATTTTTTTAAATGCTCCTAAGTTGGGGATACATCCTGAAACACTACAGATGAAATGTCCTAATATCTGAATCGGCTTTTAAAATACTTCAGAAAAAAGCAGTCTTGATAGAGACAGAAACCACACTATTTATTGTAACAGGGAATAAAGAATTATCAACCAGCTCACGGACAAGCAAAGAGAACCAATGGGATCATGGAAGGACCCTGGAAGTAGCAATTGCAGGCAATGCTTACTGCCTCGGGGTCAGGAAACAAGGCGAGGGTTGGGAATTGTCAAGACCCAGAGGCTTGGAGGAAGCTCCCCACTCAGCTGAACACAGACCTCTGAGAAGACCGCTGAAGTCTGAGCTCCAGGATTGGCTCTGGAGAGTGGTCTCTGGCCTCCTGGGGCTGGTGAGGCTGCTGTTGTGAACGTTAGAAAACCTGCAGCTAGCTACTGCCATTACCCTGGGCAAGGACAGCCACTGCTGCCCTGGGGGGAAGCAACCTGCAAGGTGGTACAAGTGGGAAGCAAACAGGAAGAAGCAAGTCCCTTCTTCCTTCTCCAGCCTCAGTCTCCCTCTAGCACCCGCCCCTGGCAGAGTCCAACTGGGAGTCAGCTGACAAAACTGAAATGAGGTTTGAAGCTCCCCAGTTCCAGCGTCTCAAGGAGAACACACGAGGGGGTTTGGAGGTGAGATCATAGCTCCACAACCAGGATGAGGGGGGCACACAGCCTAGGATGGCCAGATAGAGGTTAACGGTCGGACCTGCGTGATCCACACGTGAGGCTTGACCCTCTGTTCTCTCTGCTTTTGTAAATGTTCGAAATTTTCCTATAACATGGAGTTAAGATAAAAAGAAACTTGAAAAAGAAATCTTTTACTCTTTTGGTATTATTATTATTATTATTATGTCAAAAATAACAAAATGATTTTCATGGAAATATAGTTTTTTTTAAGGTCTACTATTCTGCCATTCAAAAAACCCAAATTTGCTTTTTTAACAGCATTAAAGCATCCCAAACCCCAGGGCAGGGGTGGGGGGAGCTGACCCATGTGGTTCAGGGTCACCCTCCCCACCCCACCTCTAAGACAAGAGTTCTCAGCTTCCACCTCTATTTAAGGACATAACCTAGCTCATTGCTCAGGCTGACAAAGTGATACATAGAAGTATGTCTCCCCTTACCTTCTCTCCGTGCCTCTTTCTCCCATTCCTCTAGTCATTACTACGCTCTTTTTAAAACCCTTCTAGTTAATCCATGGACGTGGTGGAATCTACAGTGTTCAGTGGAATCTCGAAGAATGGTTGTTACTGGAAATGACCCGTTAGCCCAAATGGTGTTCTCTGTGTCTCCTAGGCCAAGGTGGGGCATTTCATTTTTCTTTCCAGGCTACCAGCTGCCTCTTAGGCCCAATGTGGAAATGATCATAAAATGGGTTGGGTGGCAACTGGAAAAGTATGGATGGTTTCTTGCAGACTCCTACTCTGTCCAATTGGAATAGCTCAATGTTTTAGAAATACTGCCCTTGCTGGAACGTAGAGAATGGACTGAAGAGGAGCAAGACAGGGGCCAAGGAGGAAAGCCAGGATTCTGAAAGCAGGCTCCAAGCAAAAGTGGATGATAACCTGAGCTAGAATTGAAGGGGTCCAAGAAATATTAAGGACATAGAATCAACAGGGAGTGAACATGGATTGCAAGTGAAGTGGTGAGGTGGAAAGAAAAGCCAGAAATGACTTCCATAGTCCTTGCTTGTGTAGTTAGGTAAAAAAGTGATGCTCTCATTCACTGAGATAGAAAATACAGGGGGGAAAAAAACTGGAAAGAGGAGATGATAAGTTTGTTTTGGGGACATGAATGTGAAGGTTCTGTGGGATATCTAAGTAAAAGAGTATGATAAGCAGTTGGGTACAATGGCCCTAGAGACCAGGTTTGGAAGGATTTGGGATAATGTCATAAATGAAGGGTTATCTTTTGGTTTTCATAATTATATTTGTTTTTAATTCCACAAAGGCACACAAACACACACACACACACACACACACATGAGTTGTAACACATTCAAACAACATAAATAAAGTATCTCTTGAATGTCCTGCCCTCATCCTAGATCCTCCCTGAAGCCAATTGCTATTGTCGTTTTCACCCATATTCTTTCAGATTTTTCCCCCTGCCTTTATATACATATGAACTTACAGAAATATGTGCTGTTTGTGCTTGTTTACCTGAAAGGTATTGGACTGCTCTAGGTTCCCCAGAAAATAAATTCTGAGATGGAGATTCCCATGCAGGAGATTTAGTGGGGGGAAATGAATCATTGGAACAACACCTGCTAGGAGGGAGGGAGCAGGGGTGGGCAGAAGGACAAGTTGAACTGTGGTACAGATACAACTGATATCTCCACCTATCTTACGGGGGACTCTGGAACTGGGATAGGCCTTTGGAGTTGACCCCATGGAGGTGATATGTCCCCTCACATTAACCAGTCATTGGATGAGAGATGTCCCTGAGGGGGGCATGTATGTCAGAAAGCATGACTCCCTTCTGCTGAGGGATATTCCATGCTGAGGGTCCAGAGGGACCCCACTGTGATCCCTCAGCAGCCTGTGCCCTTGGCAGCTGGCCAAAAGAGCACACTGATCCCCAAAGGAGGCCCTGGGAGGCACACCACAGCACCCTCGACATAGACTATACAAACAGTTTGGAAACTTGCTTTTCACCCTAGGAGTATGTCCTGGAGATCTGTCCTTTTTAGTATTTAGATTGAGCTTATTCTTTTTAATGGCTACATAGGATTCCAGAAGATGACAAGCCACCAGCTTTTGTTGGTGGACTTGAAGTCAAGCTGTTCCCAGCTCTTTATGGTTAGAAACAATACTGCAGGTCAAATGGGTTTCCAGCTATGGGTTCCAGGTCAAATGGGTTTCCGGTAATGAACGGCTAAGTCCTTACCAGAAGATGCTCTTTCCCTTCTGGAAAATGAAAAAACCCAGATGAAATACAAAGGCAAATAGCTGAAGTCACCAGAGACTGAACAGAAGCAGAAAGACTGTGTGTGGGGAGTAAATGCTTGGAGGAGAGGAAATGCTAGGAGATGGGTCCTCAGTCCTCCAGCTTTTAGTCCAAGATGAATGTGGTCCATTTGCCATTTGGCAGCCTAATGGTGAGGGCACTGATGGAAAAACTCATCATCTTTCTGGTTAGCAGAATCAGAAAAGTGAAGCTGGGGAACAATTATTGAACTTAATGGGGAGATCCTGGGAGGGAAGAGAAAGGACACAGAGAAATGTTCCCTAAATTTTATCTACCCACATCTCCCACTGACCTCTGAACCATGGATGCATTGGGGAAAATAAAGCAGCTTAGCTGAAGCAAATGATTTAAACCAAGAACAGAGCTGCTGCCTAAAGAAAAAGAGTTTGCAGTTCAAGCCTAGCTGGGAAAACTGCTTGCTAATGCAAAGAAAACAGCACATATTAGAAAAAAACAACAGAAACCCAGATCTTCATAATTTCATATTCATAATATTCATGATACTTTCCAAAATAACTTGACATATGAAGAATCAAGAAAATGTAGCCCGTTCTCAAGAGAAAAGAAAATGAACCATATCTGACCCCAAGCGAACCAGACGTTGAAACTAACAGATAAACAGCTTTTTAAATTATCCTTGATAAGGAGAAGCAGAATACACTCTTAATGAATGAAAACATAGGGAAACTTAGCAGAAATATTTAAACAATAAAAAAATAAGTGGAAATTCTAGAGCTAAAAAATACAATATCTGAAATTTAAAAACTACCAGATTACTCAATAACCAAATGGAGATATAAACTTGAAAATAAAATCAGTGAAATTATCTAAATACACAAAGAGAAAAAAGATTGGAAAAGAATGAACAAGGGACCTCTCAGATAATAATACACAGGTAGCTTCACAAGAAGAAAAGAGAAAGCATAGGGCTGAAAAAGTATTTGAAGAAATCATGGACAAAAGTTTCCCAAGTTTGTTGAAAATCAGAAATTTACAGGCTCAAGATGTTTTGTCAACACCAATTAGAATAGATATGAAGACTAACATTGAAATGCATGATAGTTAAACTGCTGAGCCAAAGATAAAGAACAAAGCTTGAAAAAGAAAAGAAAAAAAAATGACACATTACATACACACACATTTCAAACAAAATTCAATTAAGAAATGAATTAAGGGGGCCCCTGGGTGGCTCAGTCATTAAGTGTCTGCCTTCAGCTCAGGTCATGATCCCAGGGTCCTGGGATCGAGCCCCTCATTGGGCTCCCTGCTCAGCGGGAAGCCTGCTTCTCCCTCTCCCACTCTTCCTGCTTGTGTTCCTCTCTTGCTGTGTCACTCTCTGTCAAATAATAAATAAAATCTTTAAAAAAATGAATTAAGAAATGAATCTGGCCTATGGAGGCCCGAAGAGAATGAAATAATACCTTTAAAGTGCTGGTTGTGGGGCGACTATCAACCCAGAATATCTTATCTGGCAAAAATATCCTTCAAAGATGAAAGCCGAATAAAAACAATTTTAGATAAAAGAGAACTAAGAGACTTTGTTGCCAGCAGATCTGCACTATAAGAAATGCTAAGGGAAGTTCCTTAGGCCAAAGGGAAAAGATGCTAGATGGAAATACGGATCCTCAGAAAAGAATGAAGAGCATTAGAAATGGTTTAAAATGCATACACACACACACACACACACACCCCTAAGAAATTGCAAAAGATCTTTTTCCTTTTTTCTCTTAATTTTTAAAATAAATCTGTTTAGAGCAAAAAGTATGACAGTCTTACAGGATTTATAATTTGTATATGTATATATGTATATGTATATATGAATATGTATAACAGGTATATGTAATCTACATAACAACTCTAACACAAAGGACACGGCACGGGTGGATAATGCTCTGTGCATTCACAGGTTTTCCACACTTTACACAAATCGTTATCATGTTAACTGTGAAAAGTTAGGGACATATACTGTAATTACTGGTTAACCACTAAGGAAAAAAATGCAAAAAAAGAATAGGTAAGGGTCAAGAAGAAAATTTAAATAGAATTTAAAACATTCAAATAATTTCTAAGGCAATGAATGAAGAATCTGGCTAAAAAATAGAGGAGACAGGTAAAAAAAAAATAAAGTGGTAACTCTACCCAAACAAATAATTACACTAAATACTAATGGATTAAAAAATTTCATCGACTGTCAGAGATTTTCAGAATAGATTTTAAAAACTCCTGTTTACAATTGAGACACTTTAAATCTGAAGACACAAGTAGGCTCAAAGTAAACAAATGGAAAAATATAGATATATACAATTCAAATAGAGAAAAGAAGGCTGCAGTGGCTATATGAATATCAGACAAAATAGATTTCAAGGTTGAATTGTGTTTTCCAAAAAGATGTTGAAGTCCTAACTCTTGGCACCTGTGAATGTGACCTTATTTGGAAATAGGGTCCTTAATGATGTAATCAAGTTGAGATAGGTTATAGTGCATTAGGATGGACTCTAATCCAACAATCAATGTCCTTCTAAAAAGAGAGAAACTTAGAGGCACCCAGATGACTCAGTGGGTTAAAGCCTTTGTCTTTGGCTCGGGTCATGATCCAGGGTCCTGGGATCGAGCCCCACATCAGGCTCTCTGCAGAGCAGAGAGCCTGCTTCCTCCTCTCTCTCTCTGCCTACTCCTGATCTCTATCTGTCAAATAAATAAATAAAATCTTAAAAAAAAAAAAAAAGGAGAGAGAAACTTAGACCCAAAGACACATGGAGAAAGGAAGTCACGTGATGACAGATGCAGACGTTGTATTGATAACATCCACAAGCTACGCAACACCAAGTGTCACAGGCAACACACAGAAGCTGGAAGAGGAAAAGAAGGATTCTTGCCCGGTGCCTTCAGAGGAAGAACGGCCCTGCCAATACTTGGATTTTGGACTTTGAGCTTCTAGGACTAAGGGAGAATAAATTTCTATTGTTTAAAACCACCAAGTTTGTGGTACTTTTTAAGTGGAATCCTAGGAAACTAAAAAGTTGAGACAAAAAGTGTTATCAGAGATAAAAGGGAATATTTCATTATAATGAAAGGGTCGGTTCATTGAGGAAGGCATAACAATCATAAATGTGTATACAACTAATAAAAGTACATGAGGTAAAAACAGCATTAAAGTGAAAAATTGAGGGACACCTGGGTGGCTCAGTCAGTTAAGTGTCTGCTTTTGACTCAGGTCATGACTCGGAGTCTCAGGATCAAGTCTGACATCTGGCTCCCTGCTCAGTGGGGAGTCTGCTTCTCTCTCTGCCCCTCAACCCACTCATGCTCTTTCTCTCTGCCACTCTCTTTCTCTCAAACAAATACACAAAATATTTAAAGAAAAATAAAGAGAAAAATTGACAATTCCACAGATTTCAGCAATCTTCCATCAGCAATTAATAGAATAACAAGGGGAAAAAATCAGCATAGGCATAGAAGATCTGAGAAGAACACTACCAACCACATAAATATATAAAGGAAGGAAGAGCTGTTAGGCTTGAAACATTTTTTTTTCTGCTTTCTGCAATTTTCCTGATGTCCTCAATTATAGCCTTGGCCTCTTCTTATATGCAACATATTTACCCTATTTTCCCTTCAAACTTGTGGTTGCAAATGTTTTTAATTTGCTTTTAAAAAATATCTTTCATCTTATAACATTTGTGCATTTTTTTTTTTACTCTTCTTGGTCAATCATTTTAAAGTTCTCTTTTTCTTATCAATGTGTATCTTCCACACATTTCTCCTTTCTGTTTTATCCTAAATTCATACTTCTTCTTGTAGATTTCTCATTTCCTTAAAAAGATAATACTGAACACTTCCAAATGCTCTAAATATATTCAGTCGTTTAATCGTTTACAACAAACATAAGAAGTAAGTACAACTTTATTCCTATTTTATAGATGAGGACACTAAGGCACAGAGAAGTTGAATAATTTACTCCAGATCACACAGCAGTAAATGGTGGAGCCAGAGTCTAACCAGGCTGTTGAGTCCCAGTATCTGTGCTCTTTAACTACTGGGCTATGGAATCTGCCTTTCTAGACCACCAATTAAATATCTTGGTTCCTTTTTTTCTTTAAATAATAACTCCTCTTTTATTTCCTCTTTACCAACTTCCTCATTTTCAAAGATTTTGCTCATTCTATCAGTTATATTAACTTCATTAAATTACTTCTTGCTAGTTCCTTTAACATCATAAAAACATTTTCTCTCTAAGCCTCCTGAGGCCGACTAAAACACACCCCACTCAAATATATCCATTTCTTAATCCCTGCAACCTGTAAATGTCATTTTATGTGGCAAAGATTCTGCAGGTATGATTAAGGTGAGAATCTTCCGGATGAGGAGATTGTCTCAGATTATTTGGGTGGGCCCTAAATACTATCACATGCATCCTTACAGAGAAGCAGAGGAAGATATTACCCACCCAGGGAGGAAGAAGTAGCAGGAAGGAGCAGACAGGGTTTGGGAGAGGTGAAGAGTGGAGTGATGTAGCCATAATCCAAGGAATGTGGTAGTCACCAGAACCTGGGAAAAGTTACCAGAGATTCTTCCCTACAGCTTCCAAAAGAAACACAGCCCTGCAGACACCTGGATTTCCACCTAGTGATGCTGACCTCAGACATCTGGCTTCCAGAAATTACCCAGGTGTGGTAATTTGTTACAACAGCTGCAGAAAACTAATACACTCCTTCTCTCAGCTACACTGTTACAACCTTTCATGTGTTGCCTTCTTTCAAGGAGAAAAAGAATTTTAGTCTTGTGTATCAACACATATTGGATATAGGCCTACTGTGTGCTAATCTATAGGAAAAAACATGTAATATAGACATTGTCTTTATGCTGAAAGATTTTGGGGCAATGGAGGGCAGTGCTGGGCAAAGCAGTTTCAGACAAAATACAATAAAGTATATATTGTGAACGCAAAAAAGACTAGGAGATCACACAAGAGGGGTATGTATGGACTTGAGAGACCAAGGCTGGCTTCTTCATGGAGGTGACAGGAAGGGAAGAGTGAACCTGGCAGAGTGGCATTCCAGGCAGAAGAACAGCATGTGCGAAGGCGATTAGTTGCTTTCTCATGTCTTTTGCATCTTAAGACCCCCTTATTTCCTTCAACTAACTGATAAGACCCACAAAGTGTCATTTCTTCTATACCAGATGCTTGGTAGTGCTCTAATAACTGAAAAGATAAAGCATAATTTTAACATAACCAGTTTCCCTGCCTTCTTTTCTGACAACATTCTTTGTAGAAGAATCAGCAGCTGAGGGCTAGAGATGGGGATCCTGGTTCCCATTTCCATTTCTCACGTGTGCCTTTTCACCAAGTCATTTCTGCACAATTCATGAGCTTCTTGATAGAACACATGGGCCATAATAATCATGAACATGTGTGCAGAAATAAAAGGTGTGACCAAAATGGACACCACTCTTACTCTCATTCAACCCTTAAACGTGACCTTCAGGAATTGACTTTTAATTTTCAATATTCCCAAAGACTCGGGAAAGCCACTAGATGCTTCTTCTGCCTCCAGTCAAAAGGTCTTAGCCAGGGTGCTTGGGTGGCTCAGTCAGTTAAATGTCTGCCTTCGGCTCAGGCCATGATCCCAGGGTCCTTGGATCCAGCCCCGCATCAGGCTCCCTGCTCTGTGGGGAATCTGCTTCTCCCTCTTCCTCTGCTGGTTCCCCTGCTTGTGCTTTCTCTCTCTCTCTTTCTCTGTGTGTCAAATAAATACATAAAGTCTTTAAAAATAAATAAAGGTCTTAGATATCTCTAGGCGCCTGTTAGCAGAACCTAACCATCTTGCAGATCACTAACTCACTGTGGGCAGGCGCTGACCCCCAGCCCTAACCCCCACCCCCACCCCAGACCCCCCGGGTGCTTGTATCTGCCCTGGCTCTCCAGCCAGAAACCACATATAGAAGGTGAAGACAAAAGGGCATGAACAGCTGAGTTTTCCTTTCCCCTTGCCTCTGCTGGGAGACACCCACGTTTAGGGCCACGTGCACAGCCGGGAGCTTCTGACCGGCTCGTATCAGTGTCTGCTGAGATACGTGAAGTGCTTCGTTTGTGCGCTGTCCTTGCTACCATCATCATGCCGACGTGATGAAGGCCAAAAAGAACTTGGAAGACGGTCTTGTGTGAGCTTGGAACTCATCAAACGACGCCGAAGGTCAGAGGAAGCAATTTGATCACGAGGAGATAAAGACCTGGGGCCTATGGGACGCCTGGGTGGCTCAGTTGGTTAAGCGGCTGCCTTCGGCTCAGGTCATGATCCCAGCGTCCTGGGGTCGAGTCCCACATCGGGCTCCTTGCTCGGCAGGGAGCCTGCTTCTGCCTGCCACTCTGCCTGTGCTCGCTCTCTCTCTCTGACAAATAAATAAATTAAAAAAAAAAAAAAAAAAAGACCTGGGGCCTAGTTTTGAACTTTCTTTCGGACCTGGAGGCTGCTGGTAGGAGAGGGGCTGAGAGAGGGGCTGAGGCCCAGGAGGCGGGTCACCGTGGAGACGAGATGGTGTCATTCGGGTCACAGCTGAACACATAGCACTGACCCCCCACTCCCCTCAATTCGGCAAACATGTGGTTGGCTGTTAGGCAGCTCCCAGCTCTGCCCCGAAGGTCTTTGTTTATCTTCGCAAGGACAATTAAGTGACAGGAATGTGTAATATAGTGAAGTGTTGCCAAAACAAACAGCCCTCTTAAAACATCTAGAAGCGGCTCTTGTTGCCTGTGTTTCTGCAAGAGTCAGAAACCACTTGCTAATAGCTTAATTCCATTTCTCTGCAGATGGGCCGATCCGATTGCAGGAGAGGGAGTATGCGGTCTGCCGGGGCCTGGAAGCCGGGGCGGCCGGCGTTCCCTGACAGCGCGGAAGCACTGACTCACTCTGTAACCTGGGGTTACTTCGTGAACCCCAAAGGGCTTGCTGTCCACCCAGCTGGAAAATTTGGTAAGATGGGCGACGGGACTGAAAATCATTTGTGGCGCAGCTGCTCCCCCTGACCATGGGGTACGGCCGGAGACCGCTGGGCCTGCCCCTCTGAGGAGCAGCCCGGGGCGGGGGGAGGCTGTGAGTGGCAAAGGTGAGTCTCACAAGACCCAGTGAAAGGTCCTGCCCCGATGAGACTGTCCTCTAAAGGAGAGAGGGAAACCTCCCTCTGGGTATTTGGACTCTAGGTTCCCCTCTGACCTCAGGCAGGAGTCCTATTTCTCTATATAATGGCCTTAAGGGGCACCTGGGTGGCTCAGTGGGTTAGACCTCTGCCATCAGCTCAGGTCATGGTCTCAGGTTCCTGGGATCAAGCCCTGCACCGGGCTCTCTGCTCAGCAGGAAGCCTGACCACCCCCCCCACCGCCTACTTGTGATCTCTCTGTCTCTCTCTGTTAAATAAATCAATAAAATGTTTAAAATAAATAAATAAATAAAATGGGTCTTAAATGGGACTCAGCGGCACCTCGATCCCCAGCTCACCGGCACATAGGGACAGCGGTTCACAGGGTTGGTGCCCTGGGGCACACTGTGCACCCTGTGTGTCCCTTGTGCCAGACAGCTGCAGCGTCCCCAGAGACTTATAGAGTCAGGTCCCCTCCGGTGACACAGGAATGAACTTGAGGGAAGTGAGCACTAAGCCCTTCCCTGGATCTCCAAAGGGGAGAGAGGTGACATACGACACAGGCACTTGAACGAAAGCTAACTGACTGAAAACCGGTGAGTTAAGCTAAAAGAGAAAACAGTGCAAGGAAGGGAATATTCATCTCCTAGGAAAGGGACATTCCGTACCGCGTCTGGTTTTTTGAAGGACGGAAACCTATCCCAGGAGAGAAGAGTGACTTCAGATCCTCAAAGAGACAACATTTCAGTCCCGCGTGCCTCGCCTCTGAAGGTGAGACTAGGACAATAGACGGGTCACAAGCAGTTTACCCTCAGGCACAAGGGAGTTTCCAGGCTGCCTGGGAAACCCGTTAAGTTGTACCTGAATTGACTCTTTTACCCCCACAGCTGATGATAATTGGTTTGTGTTTAAGACATTCATTGGCCAGTTTAGTCCTAAACAGGACAAAGGAGAATGGTTTTGGATAACAGCCACTGGGAGGGGAGCAAGGCGAACAGGACACGCGGCTGGCTGCTGTACTAACTTCACCAATTCACAGGCAGCCACAGACAGGGAAGAGCCTTCATCTCTTCATCCTGCCACCAAAGAAAACTGTCACCCCTTTGAGAGGGGCTGAAAAGACAGAGTAGCCATGTGAAGTCTATCCTCTGCCTGGTGATTCTAGAATGCCCTCAGGGACTGGCTCAACACTTGAAGTCCTTGATGTCCTTCATAGGAGGCTGCGTAGGTCTACCATTATCTCCCCAAGAAGCAAGAGGAAAACATGGACTGGGTTGAATGAGCTTAATGAGAATGGTAAAA
Source organism: Mellivora capensis (assembly GCA_004024625.1). NCBI lineage: Eukaryota > Metazoa > Chordata > Mammalia > Carnivora > Mustelidae > Mellivora > Mellivora capensis. Next base: position 33,598 of record PISX010009696.1, on the reverse strand, counting down.
GTTAAGAATGAGAATACTGCGTGTTATACGTAACTAATGGATGACTGAACACTAGAACAAAAATTTACAATGTACTATATGCTGGCTAACAACATAATTTAAAAAAAAAAGAATGGGAATAAGAAGATAAATTCAGGGGAATCCAAGAGAATAAATGCTTAATAGTAGGATTTTGAGCCTAATTTACCCGAGTAGAGAGGTTGGGCTGACAGAGGACTTCCCAAGACCCCTGCACTCGAGTGACCAACGACCACCTGTCACTGTCATTCATTGAGCAGACATTATTGATGGCTGTTCCCTGGCACAACACTGCCATAGGTACTGTGGATTCAATGACAGACAACATAACTATCTGAAATACATACTACGTGAACATGGCAAAAGATACAGGATACATGATAATGTACACATGCCAAATTAATTAATTAATTAATTAATTAATTTAGAGTCATGGGCATTTTGATTAAAAAAAAGAGGTCATTTATTTAAATAAAATTGAATTGGAAAGGAGAGAAAGAGTAGCATTCGTCATGAAAAGAATAGCATAAATAAGGGCCCAGAAGGCTGGTAAATGCAAGATATGTTCCATATAGAGGAGGATCCATTTAGTGGAAGATAGGGCATAAGATTAGTAAGAAACCTTGAATGACAGATAGACTTCATTCTACAGGCAGTGGGAATGTTTGAGTGTTTGGGTCATTCATTTATTCATTCATTCAACAGCAATTGCTGGAGAACCTTCCGTATGCAAGGTCCTTTGGCAGGCTTTGGAAATTTAAGAAAAACAGGAATTTGTCCCTGCCTTCAAAGAACATATATTATAGGAGAAAAACATTCTGCAAACAAATAACTGGCCCAAAGTGATGCAATCGCACAGTAAACACGGCTGGCTTTGGTATGAGACAGAGCTGGGTTTAAACTTCACCTCTGCCACATACCAGCTATTGGACCTGGACAAATTACCGACATTTCTCATCTGTAAAATGAAGCTAATAATGGTTTCTATTCCAAAGGGCTGTCATGAGGCTTAAGTAAAGTAACAAATATAAAGCATTTAACACAATTCTGAGCACATCAAAACACTTGATGCATGTTTACTATCATCAAAATGATCATTTTTAGGACTGTTATTGGTATCCAGAAAAGGAGCAATCAGCACTTACGGGAGGGAGAAGAGATTAGTCCAACAGGAAATCTCAGAAAACACAATGGTATGTCAGGTTTTGAGGGGATACATTGAAATTCACCAAACGTGACGGTCAGAGCATTCTAGGCAACCAGCAGAACGGCACGGAGACAGGCAACAGGACTTCGAAGGTATTGTGAAGAGTTCTGTGTGGCTGGCCATCAGGGCATAAGGAGGCATGTGGGACAGTAGCTGGGACTGGGGCTGGCCGATTGTCTTGAGTCTGGTATGCATGTGAATCAGACCATAGCCTTTCCGCTCCAGGGCTCCTTACTCTCCAGAGTCCCAGAGACTCTGCTGCCCCTTGTTGGCTTTCCCACCAGCTTGCCCTTTGAGATCTGGTTTCCTCTATGATTGGCTGAACAGGGTAACAATATTCACCTAGCTCCTGGCCACTAATGAATGAGTTTTACGGGTAGCAGTCTGTGAAAGAGTCCCTAGTCTCTACACCACCCCCCTCAGTTTATAAGTACTATCCCCTGACTTCCACGCCCGACTCTTGTCATGCAGGTACCATGCTATATCTTGTCTGGGTGACATTCCTTCCTTTTTACCCATCTATTACCTGTCCAACTTCTAAGACTCAAATCAAGAATTTCTTTCCATCTCTATTCTTAGATAGAACAATTCAGCACCAAAAAATGGTCAGGTTCCCCCAAGTTAATTTATAAATACAAATAACCTAAAACAAATACCGAATACCGGAAAGTTTTTCCACAATAGAGCTACATAAGTTGATAGTAAAATTAGAAAAACAAAATAAGAAAAGATATAAGAGGATTAAGTCTATTAAAACATATTATAAATCCTCTATAATTCAAACAGTATGGTACTGCTGTGTAAACAGACAGGTAAATGAGAAAAGAATAGAAAAAAAAAACTAGACACAAGTACCCATGGAAAATTAGTGTATGAAAAAGGTAGTATTTTATTTTATTTTTTAAAATTTTTAAAAATATTTTATTTATCTATTTGACAGAGATCACAAGTAGGCAGAGAGGCAAGCAGAGAGAGAGGAAGGGAAGCAGGGCCCCCAGTGAGCAGGGAGCCCAATGCGGGGCTCGATGTGGGGCTCGATCCCAGGACCCTGAGATCATGACCTGAGCCAAAGGCAGAGGCTTTAACCCACTGAGCCACATGATGGAGTACTACAAAGCATAAAAATAACTGAGGGTGATATTTGTGAATCACATATTTTTAACTGAAAAAAGAAAAATATAAGAAGATATCGACATGGTGCTGCCTTTTCTACAAAAGTGGAGAAAATAAGAAAACACACATGTCTCTCCTTAAAAAACAAAGGATACTCACAGATACAAAAGATAAATGTGAAGGTAGAAGAAACAAGAGGTGGGGAGGGACACTTCTCTGAGTATTTTTGTATGGCTTTGACCTTTGGGATTATGTTTGTATACTCAAAACAATTATGCAATAATGAAGTTTTAATAAAGGGGGAAAACAAAACCTAAAATGGAATGCAAACAAAAACAAATAAACTTAACTGTATTTCAAATCAATGACATGATCTCAGCAAAGGAGGGGGAAAAACCAACCCAAGGGATTTTTTGAACACAGTATCATATACCCTCAGACTAAATATAACAAGAACTATAAATAAATATGAACTCAAGTTAGATGAATTTGCCACAGTTTGTCACAGTCATATGGGTCAGTAATTATAAAACTGCTCTCAGTGCAGTAAATACATTACAAAATGTACATTACATACAAAGTAAATACATTGAGGATAATGGGGCCAGATTCCTCATTGTCAGAAAAGGTTGTGTTGGAATAGAATTAGAGTTTTCAGATGGTCTCATGGTTTATTTTATATCTATACATTACAGATATATATTTTACTTCTCTACCTCTGTAGGCATATAGACATCGATGTTATATGTAGACCTATTTTTGTGTCCACTGAGAAGACCCAGAAGCCATTGCACTCCAGTAGCAATGAATACTACTATGCCCAGATTTAGTTTCTGAATTTCAAACCATTCTGTGCACTAAAAGAAAACAGAGTCACTTGGAGCTATGGCTGTTTTCACAGCCAGCACAGGAAAAGTTCAAGATGAATCTGCAGTATCTTCTTATATAACAAATTAAGGAAATTCTCCAAGAATAAGAGCACAGAAGGAAGTCAGAAGGGGTTCCCACTGCCAAATCTGGGATAATATGGGCATCAAAATAAATAATACTTACAGATTATCTATTGAATAAAATAGGAATCCATAAGTTCACACTGATATGAATGAATGGAGTAGGAAAAGCTATTCCCTATAATATATTGCCACAAAATAAATAGAGAAGAAATAAAAGATTTTTAAAAATCATTTCACAAATATCCTTGTAATAACCTATTCAGCAAGAATCATATAATCAATAGATGTTAAAACTAGTAGGCAAAAGTTTGATAAGAAATGGTATAACTGCACAATGGGATACCACCTTACACCACATAGAATGGCAAACATTAACAAGACAGTAAACAAAATGTGTTGGCAAGGCCAAAATCTATAATGAACTATAAAGTTCTATAAAGAACTTCTCAAACTCAACACCCGAAAAACAAATAATCCAGTCAAGAAAGGGGCAGAAGACACGAACAGACACTTCTCCAAAGAAGACATACAAATGGCTAACAGATACATGAAAAAACGTTCATCATCACTAGCCATCAGGGAAAACAAATCAAAACCACAATGAGATACCACCTGACACTCATTATAATGGCAAAAGTTAATGAGACAGGAAATAACAAGTGTTGGTGAGGCCAAGATCTACAAAGAACTTATCAAACTCAATACCCAAAAAACAAATAATCTAAGAAATGGTATATCTACATTGTCTCAAAGTATCTTCTCACAAAATACATATTAATGACAAGGGGAAATGGCAAATTTAAAGAAATGAACCTGGTGAACACCTTCTGACCCTTGTAATCCAATTTAATATTGCCAGTAATGGACACATTGACACATGGATCTGCTGGTGTGGTGTACTAAGGTCACATCTGTGGGGCTCCTGCCAAAAATGCATAAACTTACTCTCATCATGAATGAACATTATGGACACTGAAGTCAGAGCTTCCTCTCTGGTTCATATTTCTCTGCAAAGATTTCTATCATGCATTTATCACATGCATTGCAAATATGCAAACAAACAAAGTTATTTATCTCTGAATCCTTCTATGCATGTTGCCTTCTTATGCACAACTCAATAACCACATTTATTATACTATATTTCAAAACTCCTTTGCCTGGTTTTCTCTCTCATTTTAGTAAGAAAACCTAACTAGTAATGGCTTAAATAAGAAAGGCAGTTGATTGCCTTATAGAAAATTACATCTAGATGCACACAGCTCCAAAGTGGGGTCAGCAGTTTAATGATTTTATGGGGTTTCATGAGCATCTCTCTGATTCAACTGGCCTTTCCTTAATTTCAAGATGGCCGTTACTGCTTTATACTTCATGGTCTTGGGAACAGGGCACCAAGAAGTAAGAAAGAGGTGGTTGGCTCAGGCCTTGTATCAGGAGGAGAATGCTTCCCTAATACCCCGGTAGATTTCCCTTGAAGTTTCGTTCATATGCTAACTCCTAGATAAGTTACAAGTCATCCTGTTTGGCCAAACACATTAATATCTGAACAAAATGGAGGGTCTGTTAAGAAGGAAGAACAAGGGGGATCTACTGAGTGGGCAGCATTAGTGCCTACCATACTCATTCACTAAACTGTAAGTTCTCTGATGGCAGAAACTGATTCTTACTCATTTTTATTTATTCATTTTTTACCTCCAGGTTATAGCATAGCATCTGACAACAGATGCTCAATAAATGTTTGCTGAAAGAATGAAGATGACCAAGCGCAGATAGCGTAAGGAAATACCAAACATGGGGAAGTAACAAAGTTACAGAAATGTACAAAATCTTATAATCCTGGACTCGGGCCTCAAACTCTCAACTCCCTTCACAGAAGGTGACTCGAAGAAAGGAATGAATCATAAACGTGTTTCATGTCTCCGGGGGGTTGATCTTGCATAAGTATGAGGGGAAGTAGGAAGCTTCTAGGCAGAGAGGCTGGTCTATCTGTGGAGATGGTTCGTGTTGAAAAACGGACAGCTGAGACTGCACAAAACGAGAAACGCCCGGAAGGGCAGGCTCCGTGCACCCCCGCGAGGCATGGTTGTGGGAGGTTCTGCCATCACACCCAGAAGCCGCACACCCCAAAGAGGCAAAGATGGACTCTTCGGCATTTTAGGCCCAAAGAAACCTTTGCCAAAAGGTCCACAGTAGATCTTTTGTCCTCACACTTCTTCGAAAAGAATGTGGCCACGTAACCATTCCTAAACCAGTCCCCGGAAAGGGGAATGCAATCAGTGCAACTGATTTAGGTTCTTCATTCAGGGTGGGGTGGAGGCCGGCAAGAAAATCTGCATGGAGGCTCTTCCGGTTGAGGAGTCCTTGCCGCCGCCGTGTAGCTTAAGGAATTTCAAAAGTCTGAACTTGTTTTATTTACTGTAGGTAAAAATAGTTATGAAAGTAGGATGGAAGAGACATTTGCAAGAGAGGACATTCACTGAACCTGGGGGGGAAGGGCAAGGGAGAGGGGGAAATCAAAGAGGTTCTGACATTGAATTTCTCCTCAAACGTGATCTACAGCAACAACAGAGAGAGAGGGAGCCCCTTACTGACTATTTCCAGAAACTTGGAGACTATTCCCAGACTGAAAGTTCACTTGTGGTTAACAAGGAACAAACAAACAACCCAAAGCGACTCGCAGAATGCAGGGCTCAAAGCGCTTCATTATGCGGCAGGACAGGGGTCGGGTCAGCTAAGAACACCAAGGGCAATAAATTCTTCATGTGGCTCACGACAACTTCACCTCCCAGAAAAAGTGAGAAGGAGACACATTCTTCTGCTCCAAATTTTGATCAGCTGGGACAAATTAGGAGACGAAGAACAACTCGGCAGAAAGCAGCAGCTCACAGTTTGGGAAAGCAGGGAGGAATAGCATTAGCTCGCTCAGACAGAGGCCTTCAACGTTGGGAGGGTGGATGCTCAGAGTTCAGAGAAAAGATAGGAGGTTAGAGACTCCCATGAAGACATTCTGACTATAGGTCCATCTGGTGTGGATGGCGTAGGACCACGAGGGGAGCCACGAGTCGTTTTGTGGCTTCCCAAGGTGCTTTCTGATGATCCCCGATTTTCAAAGAGTATCTGTTAAAAGATGGGAGGAGTTATCATCCCAGAATGGCTAAAACCTTGATCATGGCATTAGACAGAATATGGGGTAAATCCTGCACTGACTCTTAGTCGCTGTGTGGCCTCAGACAAGTTGTGCAACTGCTCTGTGCCTTCATTTCCTTATCTTTAAACCACACATAGGAAGTCCTTCCCAACTGGGTCGTTTAGGATAAAGAAGATCATGTATATAGAGCACCTTATCATGATGCCCAGCACAATGTAACTGATATGTTACATTGCATGTATCATATGTATCTGTATTCTACAGATTACAGAATCCACAATGTAGATTATAGAAACTATGGTAATAAAAAAGAATTTTAAAAGTCAGAAACATTTTCTACGATTCTATTTTCTAGAGGAGTCTCTTCAGCATGCTCAGAGAATTCAATCAGTAGAGAAAAACACCAAAAGAAAAAAAAAGGGAAACTCTCTGCCCCCAACAAGTCTGCTGAGCTCCCCTCTCCAAACATAACCACTGCTAACAGTTTCTTATGATTACTTCTAGAAAACATTCCAAAACAAGTTTTATTTTTGATTAAATGCCACATAAGATGCAAAAAGAAAAAAAAGAAGTTGGTCAAATATGGTGTGTGGTGAAATATAAATTAGCAGTAGAAGCAAAAGAACACATGCATCCAAATCCCGTCCTCCTTCCCTCCCTCTCCCCTTCTCCTCTTTCCTCCCTTCTCCTCATCTCTTCCTGTCCTTCCTTCTCTTTTCTCCCTGACAAGTAGGTAGACTGGAGCCCAGTGGCCTGAGACAATGGAAGATCTAGCCAAGAGAGGAGGCTGCCATGTGCCTGGCAGAGCCACACGAGGTCAACAGGGGGGCCTCGGTGATGTATCTCCAGGAGCTGGGAGGACCCGGGGAAGAAAGGATGGAAGCGCTGCCGTGTGTGAGGAACTTTGGTGACAGGAGAATGGGCTCCCAAATCTCAGCAAGTACATCAAAGTGGATGCCCCCAGTAGTCTAGTAGACTAGTCATTTCAGTGCAGAACCTGAGCACCCTCTAGAATGGGTCGGTAAAGGAGATGTGAGCAACTGGGAAAGGAGATGTAGAAAGCCCCAAATGGACCCAACACCTTCTCTTCTCTGACTGGTTCACTAGACGTAGAATCTACAGGGAATGTTGGAGACACAGTGGATCTGGGTGTCATGAGGCAGTAGCCCAAGTTGGGAAAGTAGAGAGTGTGATCTGGGGATAAAGACCTTCGTGTGGCTTCCTAATTAGCTGGGGCCACCAGAGGTGAAGGATGCTGAGAAGGGGACCTGACAGGTGGCAGCTAGGAAACCATCCACATCATCCTACCCAGCAAGGCCATGGTTGGCAGGAGACCTTAGCCTTATCTGATATCCTTTTTCTGTTTTAAAGAAGAATGTGCTTTAATGTTACATGTATAAATCAAAATGAAGTTCTAATTTTTAAAAATATTTTAGTAATAAAATGTTTTACTATAACTTTATGATAAAATTTCATTATTAAAAGAATATAATTGTAACAATAAAGTATTCTTTTGATGTTTCCACACCTCTCTCTAGGGAAATTCCAAACATCTAAGTTCCTTGTGCCGAAATGATGGCAAAAATGGCTAGAATTATGCCCCCATTTCTAGATAGCCATACTTCGCACCAAGACCTTGCAGCATCCTCCATCAAGAGCTGTCCCTGTTCCTGGAATAGCAGGGTTAGTGCCCTTCTCTGGCTAATAACATGGAGAAGGGTGGTAGGACAGACCCATTCTGAAAGAACGGTGCTGTTTGTTCCACAGGCTCACAAATGCGAACCCTCTGCCCGGTGTACCCCCCTCCTCCCTCACCCGTCCTTCATCTGGCTGATTTCTCCTCCTCCCTGGAGACTCATCTCAGGCACCACCTTTGCCAGGCGGCTTTCCCAGGGCTCCCTTCTCCAAGGCTCTTCCCTCTCCCGCCTCTCCTTCTTTGTGCCAATGGTCGTCAGCGTGCCTCCAGCCCAAGCCCTCCTCCTGCGTTACAGCGTCTCTGCATTCAGCTTTCCGTTCTCACTTCACTATGAATTCGTTGCAGGTAGAAATTGTGTCCTTGTCTGTTATCTCAACAACGACTTCAATTCCTTATGCTCTCAAAGTGAGTGTTCCATGGTATGCCTAAGTGTACAAACAAACCCAAAACTAAAGAGAGTGTATTTAGTTTTGAAAAGAGAAGATATAAAGGATACTAATAGTATCAATTTAATAAATATGCCAGGAGCTTGGGAATAGTTACAGGTTACCAATCAGATCTTCAAGGTCGAGGGTAAACCAGCTGATACAGTTTCGAACCTTTAGCCCTCCACCCCTGGCAGGCAAAATTCCCCAATGCAGAGGTCACCACTGATGAAAACCACCCTATCTATAAGGGGTCCCTGAAAATATCCCGTGAAATCCATCTTTTAGCTGGGGACAAAGGTCATGCAGCCCCATGTCTGGGAAGCCTAGCTTCCATCCAAAACCAAGCTGCTGTTTCCATCACTTTGAGGAATCAGGGAAAGGCAATCCTCCATGCTACATGGTGAGTGCACAGATAGCACTTACTGGTTTCCCAAGGAAAGGACTCCAAAGTAACATGGTAACTTTCTTCAAAGAATTTTTGAAGGGTTGTCATACAGAAGAGGAATCCTCTATCTAGGATCCTAAGAAAGCAGAGCGAGGACAAGTGGAGGTTGAAGTCACACAGATAATGTGCACAGGCTGGTCTCCTAGTCATTCAATTTGTTTTGTTGGTTTTTAAAAAAAATTTTAATAACATATAATGTATTATTAGCCCCAGGGGTACAGGTCTGTGAATCATCAGGCTTACACACTTCAGAGCACTCACCATAGCACATACCCTCCCTAATGGCCTAAACCCAACCACCCACCCTCTTCCTCCCTCCTCCCCCTGGCAACCCTCAGTTTGTTTTGTGAGATTAAGAGTCTGGGTATGGTTTGTCTCCCTCCCGATCTCATCTTGATTCATTTTTTCCTTCCCTACCCCCCGAGCCCTCCACTTTGCCTCTCAGATTCCTCATATCAGAGAGATCATATGATAATTGTCTTTCTCTGATTGATTTATTTTGCTCAGCATAATACCCTTTAGTTCCATCCACGTTGTGGCAAATGGTAAGATTTCATTTCTTTTGAAATGCTGCATAGTATTCCATCGTGTATATATACCACATCTTCTTTATCCATTCATCTGTTGATGGACATCTAGGTTCTTTCCATAGTTTGGCTATTGTGAACATTGCTGCTATAAACATTCGGGTGCACCTGCCCCTTCGGATCACTACGTTTGTATCTTTAGGGTAAATACCCAGTAGTGCAATTGCTGGGTCGTAGGGTAGCTCTGTTTTCAACTTTTTGAGGAACCTCCATGCAGTTTTCCAGTGGCTGCACCATCTTGCATTCCCACCAACAGTGTAGGAGGGTTCCCCTTTCTCCGCATCCTTGCCAGCACCTGTTGTTTCCTGACTTGTTGATTTTAGCCATTCTGACTGGTGTGAGACACATGAAAAAGTGCTCCACATCAATGTTTTAAAATGGAGTGAACAACCCTTAAAAAACAGTGCCTTTGTTGGTCCTTGGAGATGTCCACAGAGAAACTGGCTGACAGCCTAGCAGGAAAGTTGCAAGAAAGTTTCATGCTAGGGAGTCCCCTCCACTTGTCGATTCAGCAAAAGATAGCGCTATTTGGGAATTACCACGTGCCTGCTTCCCACAGACTATCTGCCCTGATGACAAGTACCTGCCCAGGCATGGTAAGCACATGAGATGACAGCGGCCCAACTCTGAGACTCTCTTTTCACACAAACAGCATCTCAGCCTCAATCATATCTGCAAAGCACACCATCCTCCCGCCGGCCAGGACTGTCCGGGGATGGACACGTGACCCATTCAGCGATGGGAATTTGGGTGTTGTGAGGCAACGGCCCTTGGACAGGCCCACCGCGGGACACAAGCTGCTCTTGCTGAGAAGTACACAAATAAGCGCTGACTCAGCGAATGCTATGTGCCAGGCACTGTGTGCTAGGCGTGGGCGAGCCTGCAGGAAACCAACCAGATAAAATCCCTGCTTTCATGAAATTCGCATTTACTACAGGGCCAGGAAACAGAGATAAGAGGTGGAGAGAGAGAGCGCGCAAGAGAACAAGGCCTGCGTTTCCTGACAGGCCCCTAAGAACTGCCTGTGGGTTCTATGAGAAACCCCGATGGTTCTCCAATAAGCTCCCTGCTTGCTTATGCTGACTGGAGCTGGTTTCCGTTCTTTGCAACCCCGAGGGTCTTGAACTAAGATTCCATATGAAATGCATTTGGCTTCACACCTGTCCTCTTCACAAGCACTTGGGGGCAGGTGAACAGAGGATCTTCGTGGGTCAGAAGCTAGTGGAAGAGAATGAGAAAACTTTTCTGGCCATCCTTCCACCTACCCGTTCTTGAATTTAGGGGCTCTGGCTCTCTACCTTCCATCATAAGGAAGACCGAGGGAAGCGGCTTCCCAGATATTCAGGATGGCAGAGCAAGGGTTACACGGATGGCAGAGTTTCACGCTTCCCCCCCAATCCACATATTATTGTTATTCAATATTCCTACAGAAGTGTGTGATAAGCAAGGAAGTACATTCTCCACCCAGGCTTACAATAATAAATAAAATCATTCCAAAACAAGGGGAATAAAAAGTTCATTCCCCCAAGAGCTTACAGGGGGAGAGGCAAGTCAAATAATACAAGACAGCAATGTGGCCTGAGATGTGTTCAGGAAGTTTTCAATAGCCCATGTCACAGCGTGGTCAGGTTTCCAGGGACTTTCTGAAAGAGCTGAGGGAGAGCTGTGTGGATGGCCCGGGGCTGGGGTGCTAATGCGGGGAGAAGGGGTACAGGTCCTAGGGCCGTGTGTCCCCCGCCTCCAAGGAGCCTCTGGTCCTCAGGCTTTAAGTTTTCGAATCTTTAATTTATTAAGAAAGAGCATAGGAGATTTAAAAATTTTTTTTTAAAAAGCACCTTCTCATTTTACCAAAACCTGCTCTTATTTTAATGACTCTGAAATGCAGATCTTCTTTCAATATTCTGCTTGCTGATTAATTTCCTGTTGACTCTGAAGGTAACTAAAAACCTTTTGGATGAAGCAGAAATTGCCCTAATGCAAGTGATTCTTAGTAATGGGACTGAGTCACTTGGGACCGCCTTTGGGGGCTTCCTCTAAGCTCTGTGTGAGTGGGTGGTTTCTGGCACTTGACAATTTACAATGTGTCCACTCATAAACATGCTCAACATAAAGTCATTCCCCTCTCTCTTTCAGCGTCCTGGGAGGGTCCAGCTCGTGTTCAATTCTGGAGGAGCAGCCCTCGTCCAAGTTGTGAAACCAGTTCTGTCTGCCCGCATCCTCCTCCCCGGCCCCCTTTCTTTGACCTTTCCCATCAGTCTTGACACTTACCTCTCTCTCCACGTCCAGGTTCCTCTTTTTTCTGTATTCACCCAGTATCACAAGCTGCAGAAAGAAAACACTTTTATATCAGTCATGTACACTTGAGTATGAACTTAAGTTGATTACTTCTCCTGGAGGCACCCCCATATATCCTTGCATTTGAAGGGCAGGGAGGTTTAAGGGAAAAAACAGGGGGGTGGTTGTTCAAAGATTCCAAACCCCCTTCAGCTGGGTTTCCTGGGCCAGGCACTTCACTCCTTAGCCTTGATTTATTTTTTTAATTCTATACTATCAGACGTTTAACTGGATAATTTCTAATCGCAGGCGGAGGGGGATATTTGAGGAGGGCTGCAGTCTCCCCAGGTCTAGGAGCCAATCACACACACTGTGTTCAGCCTCTTCCATCTAAATGCCAAGGGATCTAAAGGCACCTTCCTGCAGCTGAGATCCAATGTCTGCAGATTTTCTGTCTGGGAAATTTCCCGCCAGGATTTTATGCAGGGAAAGCCACGTTTATTCTTCTGGACATTTATTCACACCTAAATAAAGTTCCTAATACTAACTTCCTCACGCGACCTAAAGCAGCGTGAGCACCATGAAGTCAGTTTACAACTAAGAGATGTAGGAGCACACAAGCCCAAAGCTCTCCACGGAACTGCCAGCCACGTCTTGGTGCCACACGGGTGCTTCCCACATGGCTCTGCAGAGGGGATGGCGGTTCCCAACTCTGGTCGCCCATAAATCCCCCAAGGAACATTTAAAAGAAGTGTGGTGCCCAGGTCACCTCCTGGACCAGCTACGTCAGCGTTTCTCTCTGCAGTGGGGCCAGACAACCATATCTGAAAATCTTCATAGTTCCTGTTTTCCTCAGAATCCAGGACCCCTTTCAGGACCCATGCAGGACCCAGAGATCCATCTGCTGCCCAGCTGAAGGAGCTACTCTACCTCACCTTTCTTCTTTTTCTCAAAATCTATGTAGATTAAGGAGTCCCCCTTTATGACCTTGTTTCACTGGGGAAATCAGACTTCGCATGTACCTTTTTCTATTGCAACCTCATTTTACCTTAAATAACCTGTGTGTCAGCCTCTGGGCCATCCCAGTCCCTCAGACTCTGGGGTCTTTCTGTCCTTTAAGTTGCTCAATTAAATTTCTTTAAGTGTTTGCCCAATATATCTGAGGATTCCTAGGGACCTGCCTTTCTGTCCACACCTCTTCTTGCTTTCCCTGAACTGTCTCTCTCTACGTTCTGTGTTACCTCTTGTCGCCATCATCCATTTTTCCCATTGTTCTCTATGGTTGACATCCTCCCTGTTCCTTCATTTTTTCAAAGCACCACTCAGGAAACTGCATGTGTAACAGGTTTTATGGATAGTTTAGTGCTAATGAAGGGCATTAGCACACGGGACAGCACAGGCATCAATCTAAAATTGAACATCAGACTTCATCATCCTAAGATCCAGAAGCCATGGAAAATTCCAGTCACATAGAAGTATTTTTTATTTTTTGGCTACACCCACACAAGAGACTTTGTCATCTCTTCTCTTGCTGTTAGACTCTGTTCCTCCAAATTCCTGATCACTTTTAAAAAAAAAAAATTTCATTTATTTATTCCACAGACAGAGATCACAAGTAGGCAGAGAGGCAGGCTGGGGAGGGGTGCGGGGGGGCGGAGCAGGCTTCCCGCCAAGCAGAGAGCCCGATGCGGGGCTAGATCCCAGGACCCCGAGATCATGACCCGAGCCGAAGGCAGAGGCTCAACCCACTGAGCCACCCAGGCGCCCTCCTGATCATTTTTTAATGCAAGGAAATTCACCTTTCAAGATCTTAGGCTAACCCAGTGTCTGCTGACCTTAACACATCTCTGCTCGTTTCCTTGGCAAAACAGAGGGCCAAAAGCATAAAGGAATGCACGGTGATTAACGTAACATTTTCCTTCTAGCCTGCACTGTTCTGAGCAGAGACAGTCAGTCACCAAGGTCATGGCTTCCATAGGTCCGCTCTCCTAGTTCTACGGCACCCGTTCTCGTCTGCTCTCGGTTCCCTGAGATAGCCATCACCCCAGGACTGAGCGGCAACCTAGCAGTCTCTGCTAGGGGCTGGCGGGGCCAGCAGAACATCAAAGTTGGGCTGGGGGGGCTCAAGGAGAGTCCCGCTCCTCCACTCAGGGGTGAATAAAATCAGGAACAGCCCGGCATCAGCCTAGGAGAGTGGTGTGGCTCGTGGTGGGCACTCGGGTCTTCTGAATTCACATGCAGATACACAGCAGTGTGGCCTTGGACGAACTCTGTGCGTTATTATTAGCTTCGAGGCTAATAATAGAGTGCATCTCATCATGCCGATAGGATAAATGAACGATTGCATGCAAACGCGCTGGGAATAGTATTTGGATACAGCACATGCTCAGTCTTCTTATGACCTAAGTTCCCACAACCAGTGAGGAAAGAACAGAATGAGAATCCAAGCCTTTTAACCCCCAGCCCCCCCGTGCCTTCTACCCTGCCAGGTAATAAAAGATAACACATAGGCGAGTTCACAAAATCCTACCAACTAGCTGGGTGAACAAAACCAAAACATCTAAAACAATCAGGGGCGACCATTAAGGAATGACTGTTGGAATAAAGCAGTGATTCCTAATAATACATCTCTTTATATGCATGCACACACGCACATACACCCCATAAGTTCTGTTCCTCTGGAGAACCCGGACTAATGGGGTCCCTCACGTACCTCCCTATTTCCTAACTCTCTTTCTTCTCTCCTGCAGGAGGCGTCCCAGGGGAACCAGAGCCTGGGGCACAGAGCGTTTATCAAGTCGTACCTTTGGTGTCCACAGCTGGGAAAAGGACTTCATTATGGGCCAGGCTGGACCCTTCTGGAGCCTTCCCTCACAGACACTGCACAACGACCCAGGGAGGCCGGTTCTATGAGTCCTGCCTTATGGAGCTGGAAACCCAAAGCTTGGAAGGAAGGACTTGTCCAAAGTGACACAGATAATGCTCTTGGAGCTGAGACTTAGGCTTAGGCCTTCCGACCCAGAGCCCAGGGGAACAGACCGTGACTCCCTCTCACTACTCTACCTCCGGAAGCCTCCTTTCTTAGAAACACTTCTCTCCCCTGCCGCGAACCTTCTGCAGGCAGAACACTTCCCACTCTGTTGCCCTACCTCTACCCTCTTCAGGACCATGACCCAAACACTGGCGTATAAGATAGAGTTCTGCTTTTGCCTTTCCTTCACTCCCTCCCCAAGACAGACCAGCTCCCCCCTCCCTGTCTCCGATACTTATACAGCCTTTTTCTTGCTAATTCCCATGGTAGTTTCCTCTCCACTTCTAGTTACTTTTCTGTCGGGACTGCTGAACTCCCAGCCTTCTTTGCAGCCGCCCAGCCTACTCCTACGAAAAGTGTTCAGCACAGTGAAAGGCGAACCTTTAGGCCCCGGCTGCTGTGTTTCCATCCCCAGTCGTCCAGAGTATAATTATCTCACTCTGAAAAGCCTTCACCAAAAGAGCGTGCTTGCATTTTCTTTTCCTCTCTAACGCCAAATTTCTTAACTATAGATGTATTAATTATCTACGGCTGTGTAACAGTATTACAGCAAAATTACTGGCTTAAAACAGCACACATTAATTACCTCGTGGTTTCTATTTGTCAAGACCCAGGAACAACTCAGACGGGTCCCCTGGTCAGGGTCTCACAAAGCTCGAACTGAGGTGTGGACTGTGGCTGCAGTCTCATATGAGGCCTGACTGGGGAAGGAACGCTGTGTGGCTGTAGCATTCAATGCCTTGCAGCTGAAGGACTGAGCACTTTGGGTTCCTGTTGGCTACTGGCCAGAGGCTGCCCTCAGCTCCTTGTGATAACATACCCTCTGCAGACAGGTCATTGCAATGGCAGTTTTCTTCTTCAAAGGCAGCAAAGGAGGGGGTCTCCTTGTACTGGGATCACCTACACATAATCATAGTCCAATTACCTTTCCGGTGTCCTACCGGTTAGAAGGAAGCCACAGAGTCTGTCCACACTCAAGGGAAGGGATAAGGGCATGAATGGCCAGGAGGCAAAGATCATGAAGATAAGCTTCCTGAGGCCTCCTCTGCTACAAAGAGGTGTGAGCACCTCACCCCCTCCCTGCTCCTTCTGAGGGTTCTCTCTTCTTTCCATGTGTCCACTTCCTGCCTCCTGGTCTTTGCCCAGATTGCCCCAAATTTGGAGGGCAAGGGAAGTAAAATTTCTTCCACCCCCAATGCTTACTCTATTCTTCTCTATTTGAGAAGAAGCCCTTCATTGTCAGTTAAGATAATAAAATTTGGCAATGTAACCCTGGGTAAAAAGGGGCCAAATTCTGCCCAACCTAAAAGGGATCGGCACAAATTTACATGAAATAGAGTCGAATGTGTGTAGATGAGAGGAATGTGAGTTTTTCATGCTAATCCAGTGGCTACAGTTGGAAAGAAATGAATGCTGTTATAATGAGGTGAGTTTAGTTTTGGAGATTAGAAGAGGGAATAAACCACAAGTAGAGTGGGAGCCCTTCCACTCTTCCCCACTGGCCCAAACTGCCCCTCTCCAGGCCTGTCATCTCAGAGACCAGGATTCACTCTTTCTGCTGCTGAGCCAGCAACAATTAGGCTGAGGGGAAAGGAGGCCATTATAGAGGATGCAAAAAACAAGAAAAGACCAAATGGTGTAGGGCTTGATTATCTCTCTAGGGAGTGGTGAGTTTTACCTTGGGGGAAAAAGGTATACGAGAGTGTAAACCAGAATTAGTTTCAGCTGTAAAAACCACAACATTCCCAGATAAGAATGACTTAAACAAAACAAAGGTTGTCTGTATCTCGCCTTCAAGAAGTCTGGAGATAGCCAGAGCCAGTTGGTAAATGGGGTAAATGGGGGCAGAGAAGCAGACTCCTTCCTCCATACTGCCCTGCCCCATGCAACCTCCATTCCCAGGGTAACTTCATGGTCAAAGTGATTACCAGAGCCCCCTTCTCTTACTCCATGTAGGGACACCGTGTGGGAGCTACACACGCAGACTTCTGTTAACATCGCCCTGTTCAAAAGAAAGTCATATAGTCACACCCGGCCTCAAGGGGGGCTGGGAGCTGGAGTCTATTCTGCTAAGTCTCCAGATAAAAATCATTCACTTCATGGGGCGCCTGGGTGGCTCAGTGGGTTAAAGCCTCTGCCTTCAGCTCAGGTCATGATCTCAAGGTGCTGGTGATCGAGCCCCGCTTCGGGCTCTCTGCTCAGCAGGGAGCCTGCTTCCCTTCCTCTCTCTCTGCCTGCCTCTCTGCCTGCTTGTAATCTCTGTCAAATAAATAAATAAAATCTTTTAAAAAAAAATCATTCACTTCGAAGGAGGTCAGTAAATGCCTGCTGGTGGACATCAAGCATCCTCTTGCCCAGGTGTGGTGACTGAAGACGAAGCCCCTGCCTTCCCCTCCCAGGGAGGACGCACTGCCTCGTTCCTGGTGCTGCCATCAGCTCAAGCCCCTGCAGGTCTGCCTCAGCTGCAGGGAGATGCCCGACCCAAGGACTTGTCCATATCGAGCAGCTGAGGTGGAGGCATGGAGACTGGCCCTTCAGCCAGGTGTGGGACAACTCGGACAGGCCATTGTAGCTCTGGAGCTCCTGTGGGCTTGGCTAAGGTTGCCATTGGGGAACTTTGAGGTTCAACTTCTCCTTCATCTCAATCCTGCTCCCACTTCCTCCTTTTCCCAGCTGTGGCTGTGGACACCAGGGGTACGAATTAATAAATACTCTGTGCCCCAGGCTCGGGTTCCCAGGGACCCCACCTGCAAGAACAGGGGGAAGAGGATTTAAAGAGAAAGGACCACAGGAAGTAAAGTGAGAAGAGAGAGAGTTAGGAAATAGGGAGGTCCGTGAGGGACCCCATTAGTCCGGGTTCTCCGGAGAAACAGAACTTACAGGGTGTGTGTGCGTGTGTGTATAAATACAAAGTGATTTCTTATAAGGAACTGGTTCACACAAATTCAGATGCAGATGAATCTCAGCTCTGCCATGGGGGCTGGCAGGCTCAAGACCCAGGACAGCCAATGGTGCAGATGAAGCCCAAAGGCAGTCTGGAGAATTCCCTCTTACTCAGGGAGGCTCGGTGAGGTCCTCCGAGCCTGTTTAGGCCTTCAACTGATTGGATGGGGCCCATTCACCTTATGCAGAGTAATCTGCTTACTCAAAGTTCCCAAATTTAAACGCTAAACTCATCCAAAAATACCCTCCAAGTTGACCCGTAAGATCGAGACCCAGGAAGCTTCCTTCTGGAACCTCCATGGTCCTCCCTTCATCCCCCAACACACACACACACACATACATGTACCAGGCCAAGGTGATGGACATGGGCACCTAGGGTGGCTCAACAGAGCCAGACCCCCAATTCCAGCATCCCCTCTGCTGCCCTGAAAGGCTACCAGACTTCACAGAAAGCCTATGGAAGGAACATTCCAGGTACTGTGTATTAGCTTCAGGAAAGGTCACAGGGGTTGGGATCTAAAAATACAAAACGGAGAGTGTCTCCCTCCATCCCAGGGAGAGACGGCCGCAGTTAGAGGTGTCATAGAGCATTAATGTACAAACACTAACCAATCCAGCAAAGCCCCTTCGGCCCTGCCTTCCATACCCAGGTGGAAACAGAAAAGAAGAGGCCACCAGGAAAATTCAGCAAGTGTCTCAGCTGAGGCCCAGCACATCCCCCTGGCTCAGGGCTGGCCTGACGCCTGTCAGGTCTCCCTGCCCAACTCCAGCCCTTCCTTACCCTCCTCCAACTCTCTGTTCTCTTCCAACTCCTTTTTGTTCTGTTGGATCTACATATGTATTGTAGTCCTTTTTGTCTTTCCTGTTAGAGGATGGGCAACCCAACTATAGTGACGATGTCCACTCTTTCGTAGGTACTTACAAGAGCCAAGGATGGTTTTACTTCTCGTGTGCACTCAAAAAGGTCAGGACCAAGATCTTGTCATTAGGAATGTAGGCTACAACAGAAGGGGTGCCGGTCCTACGTTACCATGTCTTTCCTGGACCTGCCTCCAAAAGCGTATATACTCTATAAACAATAGCAGGAGGTGTAGAAAAAAAGTTACTTGCCCTTCTTTTCTTTGTTAGGATATACCCAAGATACAAGAAAAGAAACTTAGAAGACACAGAAGAGAGTTTAAGGCAGTGCAGCTTGTCCTGATTAAAAAGCCCCAGCCCTCCTGGGAACCGAGACGGAGCAATAACGTGGTTTGTTCATCGTCAGACAGCTCGTTAGTTGTGGAGCTGGGTTTTTAATATGAGTCTTAACTGCCATGATATGCTGTAAACAGCACTCAGGTTTCTTGGCTTCTTATTTCCATTCAATAAGCCCATCGTTTTCACAAAAGCAGTATTACGTGCCAGTGGGATTTTCCAGTGTTTGCTGATGGACTGGCAGATGGTACTCAGACTCTCACTGAACGCGGACTCTTCTTCCCACCACGTCCACAGCAGGGTCCCCAGGACCCTTGCCGGGCACAGGGCAGGGAGAGGATCCTACTAATGCTTCCCAGTAGCGGCCCCAATAGCCCCAGTCTTTAGGGATTTGCAACACCTGGCATTTTATTGGATTACAGAATAGTCATCTCCTCCCCATCTCCTCCGTCTGAGATCAGGCACATCCAAATGACTTAAAAAAAAAAAAAAAGATGGTTAGTATGCCTCCTTGAGACAAACACAGCTCTACCCCTGGTGTTGCAAACGAAGGCCCTCGCAGCCCCTCCCTCCAGGAAAATTAATAATACACGAGGGTTTTCAGGAATCACTACAAATGTGACACCCCCTTTCCAGATTTCCTGGAAGAATCATTCGTTTCTGACAAATAAGTTCATTTGAGTATGTAATGAAATTTGATTTGATTTTTAGACCTTTGCAAATGTTTCATGTCCATCAAACCGTGCATCAGAACAAATAACTCTGCATTGGACCTTGTGGGGGCTCCAACCCAGTGTAAAGAACGAATTAGAGCAGGAGAAAGCAGGCTGAGCCCCTCACACGCAGGTCTGGTCTCCAGCTCTGTACCCCCCTTCCAGCACCCAGGGCACGGACCACAGGAAGGCAAACACCTTCACTCCCATCTGGCACCCAACCGTGGGGAGCTTGCTGCTCTCTTCCCACAAAGCAAATTTCACTTGGCCTTTTGCAGAAGATGAATGTGACTCATTTTCCCTGCTGAGGGCTATGTGATGACCAGCCATGAGCCACACATTCAACTGAGTCATGAGTGCTGACATGCCAGCCGTGCCCACTCGATCCATTTAATGCTCAGATGTTCTATAAAAGCCCTGAACCCACAAAAGCTACTTGATGGCAGGGCTCAGACCAGATCAGCTATGGGGGGCAGGGAGACTCTCACTGCTGTCCCCTCAGCCATTTTCCCCCGAGCTCCACCCAGACCCCACCCCGTCCTTCCCTCTCTCTCCACGCCTGCATCTCCAGGCTGGTCAAATCTGGGTTTAAATGCGCCAGCATGATTTACCCTTTCTTGAGGAGGCTGCTGCCAGTTTCTGGCTGCAGGACCGGGGACCTCACCAACAATCCTCACCCAGAGCTCACTGTGCTCCCAACTTTCTTCCTGTCACCTTCCGATTCATTTCCTGTACACCATGACCCCTTCTAGGGAACATAAATTAGCCACCATGTTTTTCATTATCAGAATTCTAGGAAAGTGACATCTGTATGACTCACACTTCTGCAGTGTAAAAAGTATTTTCTATAGTTGATTGAAGCAGATGCGTTTTGTGCTAGATACTTACTATATGGATTTATGACCATCTGTAACCATTCTGGGAAAGGGAAAAAAAATCAGCACTATTAGCTGTGAAGAAGGCTTCACTGTATCACTAAAACTAAGTGAAAACATATGGGATGAAATGTCTCTAAATGATCTCATAAATGTCTTTACTTAGAAACACAACAGACTTCCTCTATAATGCTAGTTTCCAGAATAAAGTTAACACTGCCCTTAGTCATTATATTCTACCACTCGTGGCTCGATAAGATAAGAGGATGATTTTACAACCTATATTGTCATCTAGCTAAAGGGTTTTATAATCCATACAGTCGTGAGCTTGTAAAATAAACTATGCAAATTTATGTGGACCAGGGTCTAAATTAATTCAGGTCTAAATAAATCAAACCCTAGCTAGACCGTGATTTAATTAAAAAATTGAAAATATGACTCATAGCACTTAAGTCTCCTGGTGTGTCCTCTGCCAGAAGAGGCATCCTTGCTGTGACAGACACAAATGCTGGGAGGGCTGGTAGATTCTTCAAGGTCTAAATAGATGGGGGGTGGGGGGCATCAAGATAAACGTGGCATTTGGAGAGTTCTGTAATTGCTCAGATCGATGTCTCGAGGGCCATTTCAGAACAAGGAAGCTCACAGTGTCGTCCCACAAGTACACATTTTTATTGTCAGTTTCTCTCCCCCTGCTTTTGGGTTTTTATGGTTCTCCGTACCTTCTTGCGAATATGTACATATTTTTTTCAAACTTGATCTTTGTTTCTGTTTTAACTTTGTATATGATTATTATCAACTCTCTTCTCCCTTTCTATTTTCTGAAATAGCTTCCCTGCCCGCCGTGCCCCTACTGTGTCCCAGGGGCTTGGGTAGGTCTGACGGTTTAGGAGGCTTCCCTCCCTGGCTGGGCTCCTTCTTCAGCCCGGTGCCCCCAGCAAGGACCTGTGACCACTGTTGGGTGACCTGGGCATGAAGCAGATTTCGGGGCAGGGCACGTGGGGCAGGGATGTCTGCACCCCAATGAGGACACAGGGGCAGACTGGCCCGTGTGTCCTTAAAAGATCCTGAGACAGTCTCTGAAACCTCGGTTCTCCTGGAAACCTTGGGGCACACAGTTCCCACGTCCCCAGGGGTGCAGGTGGAGAGGAAGCTACGGCCCCAGCAAGATGCCAGGTAGGTGAAGTCTACCTCCGTTCCAGCTCTCCCCTCTTGTCTGGGTGCGGCCCACCCCCTCCACCCCACTCAGGACTGGCTCCTCCCCGGAGGGCTCTCTGGGCAGTGCCATTTTACAACAGAGTCTTCCTCCAATGTTTCCAATTAAAACCTTGCCATCACATTGGTGTTTTGAGAAGAGTCTTTCATGCCTTCAGGCAAAGGAGTCAGGAATTTGGGAGTTTGGGGTCTCTAGTAGGGTGAGAAAGGGGATTCTCGTTGAAATCAAAAGGTATATGGGTGTCCCCCAGACCAGACAGGGCTTCTGGACCTGTGTTGTACCTTGTCTCCTCAGCCTCCACCCCACACCCCCAAGCAGGGCCTTCCGCTCCTCTGCAAAGGGCTGGCTCAGAGAGCTGCTCAGATTGGGAAAGGTTATCCCGTGGAGGCTGGGAAACACTGGGCTCGCAGGGGAGGACAAGGGTCGGGATTTCCTCACATGCTGATCTTGCTCGGAGAAGGCGAGGGAGCCGATGCAAACCTCTGAATTACTGTCCCTTCCTTTGGTCCTGCTTCCCAAGCTCCTGAACAAATTTTGAGAGACCCAGAGAGAAACAGGGTTTTTGGGATCAAGTTGAAGATGCCCCAGAATTTTCCTCCAGAATAGCAAAACCGAGGGCCTGGACACCCTGTCACTGCCAGCTGTGACCAACCAGGCAGGGGAAGGGGGGAAATAAAGAGTTCCTAAAACGACAGAGGCCAAAGCCTTGGCAAATGAATCTCACCTCCCGTCAGCTGATTGATGGCCCTGATTAAGGAAAAGCGCAGAAGCCGAAGCCTCCTCCTTCTCTTCATTGCAACCATCCCACAGAAGGTGGCCATCCGGGAGCTGAGGAAGACCCATCCATGAGCCTGTGGCGCCACCTAGCAAAAACCAGAAGGTACTGGAGAAACGCTGAGCTGGGAGGTTTTTGGGTTTTGTTTTGGTTTGGTTTTTTTCCACCATCTGCAAAAGGGGGTTTCCATTTCATTCACGGAGTTCTGGGAAATGGAATTTGTATAAAACCTTTCTTGTACATGATGGAAAACATGTATTAGCATCTAATGAGAGAACTTGGCCCAAAGGCAATTATAATCAAAACATGAGGATAAGAGTTTAGCTCTCTAAACTTGCATTTTTTTTCCCCCCAGTGACAGCTGTGACTCTGCAGTTTTTGCTTCCAGAAGAACTGGATTCTGTCTTAAGTTATACATTTTTTTTTTGTTTTTGTTTTTTCCTCCTATTCTCTCCCGGATCAGAGTTACTTCTGAGTGATGCCTGTAAGTCCTGCAGGGAACACAGGCTCACCGAGGACAGATTCCACAGGCAAGTTTAGGTACTGTTCAGTCGAGGGGACATTCTGACAATTTTACGATGTCACTGTGCCCCTCTGGGTTCAGGGGACAGAGATGAAGTTACCTCTGTTCCCACAAACCCAGCCCCATAAGGAAACACTTGCCATGCATCATGAAACCAGAGCTTATCAAGGGATCCAGGTACACCCGAACCATAAATGGACATGGCCTGGCACAGAAAGCTGCAGCGGCCTCCCATCAGAGCTGCCCGAGGCTCCAGAGGAAAACAGAGACTCAAGGGGGCCACTCAGCATCCAGTCAAAAGCTCTTTTGACGACCACATTGGGAAGAGGCAAGTCATTGCCTTTGAAAGGGTCAGGAGAGTATAGAGGGTGTGACTACGGACTCTGGAGCCAAATGCCCAGGGTCCATGTTTGCTTCTTTTAATTTAAGCCTTGCCTCAGTTCTCTAAACAAAACAAAACAAAACAAAAAAGGTCATTCTAGTACCTGATGTTTCCATCAGTTGAAGTTTCACAGGGTGAAGATTAAATGAGATAAACCATATAAAATGTTTAGGATAAGACCTGGCACATGGCAGTTGCTTCATAAATATTAACTAGTGTTTCATTATCTCAGAGTTTAAAGAAACACACCTGAATTCCCTTGCACTCTAATAAATCAATCGTGGTTTTCTTTTGTATCCGAAGGTTTTCGTTACCCAGCATGGCCAACTGTTTGTGGAGCACCCCTTCCCCCCTTCAGGGGCAAATTCTCTGGATATGCCCACACTGGCAGCAGAAACAGGAGGAAATAAGAAGCCTTAAAAAATTCTTTTAGGAGGAAGCGTGCAAAAAATTTTGAAGACCACCAATCTTTCTCAAATGGATGTTCGATTAATGCCATTAGGGGATTGCCAATCAGCGCGGTTTCTTTTCTTTATGATGTTCTACAAACCCCAACACTGTCTCTAGTTGATTCAGTGAACATTCCTAACAGTCCAACCACACAGTAAGTCTTTCTTTCATGCTTACCTATTAGATTTGATGTTTCCCAAGTGCAAGGATCCTACTTAGCCACTCCATGCCCCAAGCGACTAGAAACTGTTTTGTGCTTTTGGGTTAAACACCTAGAAAACTGGAAAAGTGGTGATTTGGAGGCAGAGATTCCTTGTCCACTGAATTGATCCTACAGCCAAATGGACGTAAGCCTTAACTTTCAGAGCATCTCTGCGCGGTCCGCCTCTGTGTGCTGTCCTTGAACCTGGTCCAGTATCATCGTCCGTGGGTGCCTCTCAAGAATCAGATTACAGCACATTACGGACAGTCCATTTCATAGGAAGCGGCAAACTGATGGCATTTCCCGCAAGGTGGGGGCCTGAAGAATTTACCAGAAAGCCTTTGACAAAAGTGAATAATGCCAGTGAACCAGCACTTAATCTTTAGAAGTCATGGGATACACATCCACATACAAGACTTTTCAAGCTGAAGCCAGAGTGTAGTGCGTCCTCGAGTTTCACTGACTAAGACAAATGAGGTTGTGCTCAGGCACTGGTGGTGGGGAAAATGGCGTGACAAGTTTCAGCTGTCTCATATCTTAGGCTTCATGTGGCTTTTTAATGCAGCTCTAATTGAACTGCAAAACAAAGATTATGAATATTGATTTGATCTAGCAACAGGGTCTACTCTCTTCCTATTTTTTATGCTCATCCCGCCGCTCTGTTGCATGATCACACATTCTCATCTGAATCAGGTCAACAGTCCTTGATGAAAAAGTCTCACAAACTCTTTAAGGTGGGGAAGACATGGACAGATGGAAAAGGTTTTCTTCCCTGCTATGTTATTTAGCATCTGCTTCCAAGTCTAGATGCAGGGTTCATGCTAGACATACCCAGAAATACCCTCTTCACCCATTTACATTGGCATACTTATGTAAAAGCAGTTATAATCCTTGAGGTCTTCTGGCTTAGGAAACAGCTCTTTATAAGTGAAAACTCTGTCCATGGTGAGTTAAGCACAGGATCTCCTTCTGTGTCATTACCTTATAGTGAAATACTCCAGCCAGGAAAGAGATATGAGCTCATGTACCTTCCTACCAAACCAACTCCCTGCCTCTGATATGCCCCAGGATCTAAAGAGGTATAATGCTGTACACATGAACTGTTTGCAAGATAGATCAGTTACGAAATATGGTTAAGTTCATATGCACATACACTTGAAGATATATGACTTTCTGAATTCAATAGAATTTCAATCAAAATTCCCCTGGGCTTTGGGGGAAACTTGCAAGCTGATTCCAAAACGTGTATGAAAGAGCAGGGGCGCCTGGGTGGCTCAGTGGGTTAAGCCGCTGCCTTCGGCTTAGGTCATGATCTCAGGGTCCTGGGATCGAGTCCCACATTGGGCTCTCTGCTCAGCAGGGAGCCTGCTTTCCTCTCTCTCTCTCTCTCTGCCTGCCTCTCTGTCTACTGTGATCTCTCTCTGTCAAATAAATAAATAAAATCTTAAAAAAAAAAAAAAAAGAAAGAGCAAAGGGCCAAGAATAGGCAAGACACTCAAAAAGAAGAAGAATCACATGGGAGAACTTGACTTCCAGATATTAAAATTATTCTAGGGCTAAAGCAATTGAGATAGCATTGTACTGGTAGGGAGAAGTATAGACGGACTAGTAAAACAGAATATAGAGCCCAGAAACAGGTCTACATTTGCATAGAAATGGGATCCATTTTTTCTAGAGCTGACATTGCAGATGCCTGGGGGAAAGATTTTTTCAGTATATGGGTATGGGGAAAACAAATTACCCATATGTTTAAAAAATAAAATTGAAACCCTCACATTAAAACTTCTGGTGTATTAAGAACTCAAATGTAAAATTAGAACTATAAAACTTATCAAAGATTAATATACTTGTATAGCTTTATGTTTTTCTGGTTTGTAAATATTTCTTTGAAAAAAATATGTACTATAAATGATTCTTAAGATGGGATCAACTATATTAAAATTAAGATTATATTTCCTTAAAAGACACAACAAACAAAGTAAAAGGATAAGGCAGAAACAGGAAGAAGATATTTGTAACACAAAGGATTAATCTCCAGAATATATACAGAATCCCCATAAACCAGTAAGAGAAAGACAACTTAACTGATAAATGGGCAAAAGTGTTAAATGTGTATTTCTCAGGAGAAGAGAAAGAAATAGGTAATAATGTATTATTTTGAGCAATTTTATTAGATATTATAAAAGAAAAAACCACAATGATCAGATACCATACACATAAGCAGTAAGAATCCTGATAATAACCAACATCACTGAGAACACACAACCAAAGTTCCACTTTGGAAGATAATCTGGGACTATCTACTAAGTCAGAAAAGTGGATGAACTCTCTGACTCAGTCATTCCACCCCAAGGTATAATCCCTTGGGAAACTCGTGCACTGTGGACTAGCAGACATTTGGAAGAATGTTTCATAGCAGCATTGTTTGTTTGTAATTGGGGAAAGAACTCTGATAACAGACCGAACGTTAATAAACAAAAGAATGGATAAATAAACCGCAGCATATTCACAATGAATACATCAATGAACAAATAAAAAAACTGCACTCATTATGGACGGAATTCGGAAAGAAAACTTGCTGAGTGTTAAAGCAAGTAGCAGAATATAGGCAGAATGACTTCATTTACATAACATTTGAGAACATGCAAAACTAAACAGTATGTTCTGTGGGGATGTAAGTATACAAGATAAAGCTGTAGAGAAAAGCAAAGGGGTGATGAATAGAAAAATCCAGATAGCTTCTCTCTGCCAGAGAGTCAGGAAGGTTCCCATGGAGGTTTGCAAATAATGGTAATGATCTTTGAGCTGGGCCATTGGTAATGGACTCCTATTGCATGTTTATTATTTAAACTTCCCACATTTAAAAAATATTTTTATTTTGAAATTTTAATCGAAATATATCGAAATTTATTTATTTATTTATTTATTTATTTTTTAAAGGGGGAAGCAGGCCCCCTGCTGAGCAGAGAGCCTAATGTGGGGCTTGATCCCAGGACCCTGAGACCATGACCTGAGCCGAAGGCAGAGGCTTAACCCACTGAGCCACCCAGGCGCCCCAAATAGATTTTAAAATATATTTTTAAAAATATATTTTTATATTCACATGGAAATCTTAAAAAGAGCGAAGTGAACTCCCATGTATCCTCCAGTGTTTAGTGTAGTTCAATGAACAAAACCAGAAAGTTAACCTTGGTGCCACACAATGAACTGAACTGGAGACCTTATTTAGATTTCACTGTATTTCATGTGGACTCTTTGTGCATGTGTGTGTGTGTGTGTGTGTGTGTACTTCCAGGAAGTTTTATCCCAGGCTTAGATTCCCGGAACGGCCACCGTAGTCAAGATACAGAACTTCTCCATCATCACAAATAAACTTGATGGTCACATCCTCCCCCCCAGCCCTAATCTCTAGCAACTGTTTGTTCTTATTACTGTCATTTTGTTACCCTGTTTATTTTTTTAAATGTTCTTTTGTATTTCTTTAATACTTAAAAAAAAAATAAAAACAAAGAAAACCCTCAAATTCAAAAGGGAGGAATGCTTAGCTCATGGACCGGAGATCTCCCCGCCCATCTGCCTTAGCCTAGGCGGTGAGGTTTGCTGAGTTCCCAGGCACCTGGTGGTCCCGACAACTCACCTTCCTGGCCGCCTAAGAGGCCATGGATAAAGACAAAGTACCTGTCTGTACCACCCAGTCTTCCCCAGCTGCCCCCCCCCATCTTGACCTCGGGCCCCGGCCAGCGGGTAGCAGCTCCTGACAGTTTCCGTTCCCGAGCGTGAAGTCAGCCCCGCATCGGCACGCTCACCACACAAACAAGACACAGAGACGGTACAGATGCCCTTTGAGTCCCCGGACTGTGACGGGCAGCTCAACACCCAAGTCATATTTTCAGTGTCCATCCCTGTCCCCGCAGGCGGGCTGGGTCCTGCTCACGCAGCGTCCCTGCAAGATCTCAGGCCGCTCCAGACCCAACCGGTTTAGGTTGAAGCGAAATGTTTCCATCCATTTGAACCCCAGCCTCGCGCTTGCCTGCCGCACCTGCTCGGTAATGTGCCTCCTTCTCCTCCAACCAGCCTCTTGGGGAGGGAGCCTTCCCCTGCTCTGTGCCTTGTTACTTAGAAACAAAACACTATCCCATTTGTGCTCCTGTAATTCCCATGAGGTTTACTGCCATCTTCCAAACCTGGTTCACAACAGCCTCCCCTTCCTTCCTTCTGTTTTTCCCTCTATCTAGTTGAGCTGTGTTGTGTTTTGTTTCCATTTTATAGTGCTCAGGCAGGCATGTGCAGGCAGACCTTGTCTTCGCCACAATCAGTTCTTGGACTCCTTCTCATAAGGGGAACCCATTCCCTTCTAAGAACAATGCCATAATTGGAGGTTGCATTCCTGAAGAAAGTCCAATCACAATTAAATAAGCTTATTAAAGTGTATTCCTTAAGACAATAACACGTGATTTGAGAAAGGGGTTGTAGACAAATAAATCTGGGAAACATTGGATTTAACGAAGTTAGCCCCCGACCCCTGCCACAGGGAGAACGCTCAGATCTTTCTGTGACCCACAGACCTTTTGGGGGTTAGAAAGGAAAGGTTTCTATGGACTACTTGAATGTAGAACCGCCACCAAAGTAAAGTATATATGACAAAGTAAATTTTACCAAAGTAAAATATATATGGCAAATGCGTATCATTTCTTAAAAAGCAAAGTTAAAAGACCTGAAGAGGCTATTTTCCAACTCGTGTAAAAAGGAGCACAAGCACATTCCCCGTGCTGATGACGCCCCTGCTCGCTCTCCAGACCTTCCCTCCACGTGGCCATCGCCCCACCCTGGCGAAGATATGAATGGCTCCTCTGCCCCTCACTCAGGTCTTGTCCACAAGGTTTGATCCCAGAAGCACTTCCCAGAAAATGCGTTCCAGAGGCCTCAACCACAGACAAGAGTCAAATTGCTCTACCGATCTCATGAGAAGACTCAGCTCCTCCCTTTTCATTTCCGTTTTCCAGAGGCAAGTAGTTCCGACTCCCTTGATATATTTTGTTTATATCTCTGAAAAAAATACTTATGTTGCTATTTTTTAATAATTCTGTTTTCGCTATTACCTATCAGCTTTCTTCCCTGGAGACAGGATTTGGCTCTCTTTTACACACACACACACACACACACATACATGCACACATAGAGAGCACACTTCTTATCCACTTAAGGTGTCAGTAAAGCTGGAATCAGTACTCAAGGGCGCCTGAGTGGCTCAGTCAGTTAAGTGTCTGCCTTCTGCTCAGGTCGGCTCAGGTCCTGATCTCAGATCTTAGGGTCCTGGGGTCAAGTCCCATATCCAGGTTCCCCACTCAGCAGGGAATCTGCTTCTCCCTCTCCCTCTGTTCCTCTCCACCGTTCATGTTCTCTCCCTCACTCTCTCTTCTCTCTCTCTTTCAAGTAAATAAATAAAAGCTTTAAAAAATAAACACTCAATAAACACATTATTATGACTATACATAAATGATAAATAAAGATTAGCTGTGTAATATAACATGACTTGCTTTTTTCCACTCATATTTCCTTTCCTAAATTTCCTAAAGTTAATATGTCTTGCTTTTCCATTTGTTCAATTTTCTATATATTTATTATTAATTTATTTCCAAATGCTTCCCCTCTTTGATAAATCTCCTCTTAATAAATACAAAGTAACATTCCATCCACTTCATCTCCTTGAAGATATCTCTCTTAGAGACTCTGGCCTGCAGTTACCTGAACGGGTTGACTTGTAGTTCTGCCCTCCATCTGTTTTCTTGGTCTCTTTTCCCATCATTTCCAGGACTTCCTTCACATCTGTCTTGCATTGGATCTTTTCTTTTCTTCTCCGATAGTTTACTTCCTTGTTTTGGTGGATCACACCCTTCAGTAGTTTCCTTAGCAACAATATATGGGAAGTCAAGTTTTTGCGATCTTGTTTGTCTCAAAAATGACCTATTTTACCTTCGTACTTCCCTGACTGGGGATGGTAGCAGGCCTAATGCCTCCTCCTTCTCTAAGCATTTGTCTTTGGCAAAAATCTCTTCTCCTTTCTATGGTTTCTCTATCTCCTTAGGTATCCATGCAAAAGGAATCTTAAACCAAGACCTCAGTTTATAAGTTAAACATGTCCTCAGGATAAGAACTTGATTTTCATACCATAGCCGAATATCAGTTAGGTCATGTGAAGAACCAATTATTTTTTAAAGGTAAGTTCACTTTTACTTAATGGTTTAAGCTTAGATGTCCAATTTCAAATATTTTCATTCCTCAAGAAAGTCTGTATTTCATTATCATTGATATTAATGAAAAAATATAAATTCCCTCCTGAAACACAGAGGTCTTAGTGATCCTACAAAAAGCATGAAAAGCTAAAGAAGTGCCAAAGTAAAAGTTTTCATATTAGGATAAATATACAGAAAAACAGATATCAGACATTACTGCATTTTATTATTTGTGTATATGTATTTGTATACATATGCATATTTATACACACATACATATGCATATTATACATATATAGGTATATATGTGTAATATACACACACACATACTTAACCCTTGAACAACATGAGTTTGAACTGTACAGGTTCTCTTTTATCAGATCTTTTTGATAAATATAGTACAATACTATACATGTATTTTTTCTTCCTTAGGATTCTTAATAACATTTCCTTTTCTCTAGGTTACTTTATTGTAAGAATACAGTATATAATACAGATAACATACAACATATGTGTTAATCGACTGCTTTGTTCCGGTCAACCAGGAGGCTGTCAGTAGTTAAGTTTTGAGGGAGACATACAAGGGTCATGTATGTCTGGTTGGGGAGTGTTGTTCAAGGTTTAACTGTATGTATGTAGCTAATGCATCTACATCATTCAAAAGTCAAAGGGTTCTAAGAGTACACAATGAATGATTTTTTTTCCCACCCAGTTTCCTAGCCCATAGAAACCATTACTTGTTTCTTGTGTATCCTTCCAGATATATTTAATGTACTTGAATATTAGGAAATACATTGATAACTTGAAAGAAGTGTAACGAATACATTATTCAAAAAGGTGTGAACAAGGTAAGAGGAAATGACAATCTTCCCATGGTTTCTTCAGAGCCCACCCAGGCCAGTGTTCCCCAAGGGACTGTTCATAAACCAATGGTTGTGCACAATACAGTTTAAGGTGAGGCAGGGGTGAATGTTCATAATTTGAAAAATTTTTGAAAGAATCACAAACTAAGCAGAAAATTTATTGCTACATAGAGAAGAATATTATTTCCCTGAGCCTAAACGGCTCAGGTAAACGGCTAAACGAAAGCCCCATTACCACCAAATTCTTTAGTATTCTTCCTACAAACAAGGGCATTTTCCCAACACAACCATCAAAATCAGGATACGTTGTTACCATTCAGTCCTCAGACTTTTGAAACCTAATTCCCAGTGTGATGATACTAGGAGGAGGGACCTCTGGGAGACGATTGGGTCATGAGGGTGGAGCCTTGTTAGTGAGATTAGCGCCCTTATAAAAGGTGCCCCAGAGAGCTTCCTTGTCCCTTCTGCCATGGGAGGTTTTGGTGAGTATACAGTCATCTAATGAAACAGAGAGTTTGATCCTGAACCTACCAACATCTTGATCTGGAACTTTCCAGGCTCCAAAACTGCAAGAAATAAAGTTCTGTGGTTTATAAGCCACTTAGTCTACAGTTTTCTGTTATAACAGCCTGAATGGACCACAACAAGGAATTACATATATCAGGGACGCCTGGATGGCTCAGTGGGTTAAGCCGCTGCCTTCGGCTCAGGTCCTGATCCCAGAGTCCTGGGATCGAGTCCCACATCAGGCTCCCTGCTGAGCAGGGAGCCTGCTTCTCCCTCTGCCTCTGCCTTCCACTCTGCCTGCTTGTGTTCTCCCTCTCTCTCTCTCTCTCTGACAAATCAATCAATCAATCAATCAATCAATAATCTTGAAAAAAAAAAAGAATTATATATAGCAGAAGGCATATGGGGTTAGAGCAACCGGGCTAGGCGGAAAAGATTCAGAAAGCAGTTCTAAGAAAACATATTTCTTCATTGTAAAGGCACATGTCAACTTCTTCGTTCCTGACAGGCTATTGAAAAAAGGGCCAAATAATTGTAAAGAAAAACAAGAAAGAAGTACCATATGGCAGTGAAAGTTTGGTATTGTTGATGATTTATTGAACGAAAGGGCGAGCAAGCCACCGACGCTTAGAGCTAAAATGGAACCT
Source organism: Mellivora capensis (assembly GCA_004024625.1). NCBI lineage: Eukaryota > Metazoa > Chordata > Mammalia > Carnivora > Mustelidae > Mellivora > Mellivora capensis. The sequence goes on along the minus strand of PISX010009696.1, from coordinate 1,181 downwards.
CTCCAACACACACCACTCTCCTCTTTTCAATAAGCCACTTGGTTACAATATTAAATGTCTTGGAATTTAAGCCTTGGACACTTGTCAGAGAGGCAGCAATAGACTAATACAGCAACTGAGGCTGAAGTCTCACCAGCTGGTGAAACCACTTTGAAAATGTGTTCTTTCTTTACAAAGGAAGAATGAAGTTCAAATGAAATTCTAACACAGACACTACGAAAAACAGTTTTGTAAAGATAAATAATTCTCCAGAAAATTATTCAAGAGCAGTAACAGGAAGCATTTAACAAGCTGACAGCTGAGCAGAATGCGAAAATCTCTTGTTTTTAATTTATTTAAAATATACAGAATCGAACTGTTCCAATTAAAGTGAGTAGCTAAAGTGACAGGCCCAGTGACAGATTTTATAGATTAATGCCTCTGTGGTTAACACGTCCCGACACCCAGAGAGGACTATTTATTGTAGTTATTTGAAACCGTTGTAAGCTGTGTCCTACGCCAAGAAATAACTGAATGTTCTCTTTAAGAGAAATGTATACATTGCACTTAGTTAATATATGATATTGGATTTTTTAAGTATCTGTATCTTTTAGAGATGAGATCTTTATAGATGAAATGATAGGATGTTTCAGATTTGCTTCAAAATTGCTCCGTGGAATGAAGGAAAGGAGGTAACCATACAGATGGTGGAACATTGGCCAGGAATATATCATTGTTTAAGTTGAGTGATGACTATGAGGGCTCCTGATACCACCTTTTGTTACTTCTGCATAGGTTTGAAATTTTTCATAATACGAAGTTTAAAAAAAAAAGATAAGAGTCTCGGGAGTTGTGGTTTCAATGGTCATAGTTTCTAGAGGGCAGAGCATAGACTATTTCTCTTGGTCTCTGGACATGGCCTGTGGGGCACCTCCTCATGCCGCTCTCAGGGCCTCCTGCAAAGATGAGCGTGGCCCCCATATTGTTGAATAACTCCCAGTTTGCAAAACAAAGTCATCTTTCTGGTGGGTGACACATTCAATCCTTGGAAAGATAAAGAAATAGGGGGTGCCTGGGTGGCTCAGTGGGCTAAAGCCTCTGCCTTCGGCTCAGGTCATGGTCCCAGGGTCCTGGGATTGAGCCCCGCATCGAGAGCCTGCTTCCCCTCCCTCTCTCTCTGCCTGGCTCTGCTTGTGATCTCT
>PISX010009695.1:0-74456 GCA_004024625.1 Mellivora capensis | reverse complement strand
TTCTGCCCATGCCTCTTACCTAGAGCAGCACAGGAGCTGGGGAGGACCATTTTGAAACCTTGTATCCTAGCATTAGAGTGGATTTGGATTTGACTTGTGGCCAAGGAACTTAAGGTCCAAAAGTACCCAGCTCTCTGTTCTGAGGGCAGAGTGAAGGAGATTGATGGGTTGGTCAACTCAGCCGTTTGAGTAGGCAAATAATCCAGGAGCATTCCCACTGACCTCATCTGCTGAGCCCCTGCTGAAGAGAAGAAATCAAGTCTTGCCTTTGAACCCATTCAGGAGGCCTCTAGAAGAGGAGAAGCTGGAGGTGCTCTCCTCTTTCCATAGGCTTGAGAGGAGGGTGAGCCACCCCGAAATAAATTTCATTTGTCCAGGCGAGGGAAGCCTACATGGGAGCTGCCCCAGGTGGGAGGGCCCGGGGTTGGCAAACCATGGCCAGCAGGCCTGCTGCCTGCTTTTGTAAAGTGGGACGCAGCCACACCCTCTCTTTGATGTCTTGTCCGTGGCAGAAGTGAGTAGCCACGACAGACTGTATGGCCCAGGAAGCCTCCTACATTTACTACTTGGCCTTTCACAGGAAGCAGTTGCGGATGGCTGGGGAAGATCTTCAGAAAGCGCTCAGAAATGCTCCCGGGAGGGAGAAGAGTCAGACTTCAACCGTTTTAGAGTGAAGAACCATCTGAAAACTGCCCACTGCTGCTTCTTGCTCTCCCTGTATCAACCTGACAGGGTCCAAAATGTCTGTGGCAGAAGGAGAAGTGGCCGAGACCCAGCCCTCCCTCCCCATCGTGAGGGGTCAGGCTTCAGCAGCTTGGGCCTTGGTGTGTGCATGAGAGGATCGGACAGCATGAGATTTTTACTGAGTCACATTTGTAATTTTGCTTATTATGGAGGCCTGGGCACTATAAATCACTAAACTCGAGGACCTGCTGATGAAAACTAAATGTGTTTTTCATTCAGAGGTAAGGAAGGAACTTCTACCATTGAGCAAATACACAGGAGCAGTGGGAGACAAAAAAGAAACTTTGCTTTAAACGAACACCCCAAGTGTCCAGCCCGTTTCATCAGTTCGCTGATTGCACATGCGTGTCTTCAGGGAGGAAAGCCAGACTCGAGATGGAACTCTCCCACTGTTTATATGATGCAGGGCGGTTGCTCAACCTTTCTAGGATTCAGTTTTCTCATCTGTAACATGAGGATTGGACCAGCTCTGGATGAGTCTGTCCCATACTGATAATCTGTGATGCCAGAGCTTGGTGGACAGCCATTGAGACAGATCACATGTCTTTGGGACTGTGTACAGTGGAGCTCGTAGCCTGTGGGTAACGGGCATCTAACGATGGGGCAGTGGTGCGCAGTGCATCCCCACCCTTGCCTCTAAGATCGTCCTTGAGCCCTTCCTGACTACAAGAGCCTTTCCCGTTATGTGGGACGAAAGGAGCTGGGCTACAGAGGCCTTTGTGTAAGGCTTTATGTTTATCTGACTGTGTTTGCTATCTGCTATAGCTGTAATGTCTGAGGCTAAGATTTCCTTAAGTGTCCTGGCTCTTGTGCCCCTTGTTGTCTCTCGAAAATTCCTAAAACCTCTTAAATAGGGTCTGAGGCTTGCAGTCCTTTAGCAGTATTCCCCTATGGCAACACGGGAGCCCCACTGGGGTGATGGTGTGGTGTGGGAGCAGGGGAGGCATTTATAATGCTGTGATTAGGTCTCAGTCTGTCAGGGAGAGGGAGTGGAGGGGGTGAGGTGGGTGGGTGAGGCTTGGATAAAGTCGTTTCCCTTTGGGCAGTCTTTGTTAAGAACAAAATGCTCTGGGTGCATTCAAAATTCCCTGCCAGACACACACGGGATTTTTCTTCAGTCTTCACAGGAGAACTTGGCAGAGCTCCTGGAGGTCAAATTCATGAAAGTGGGGGGGGGCAGTCTTGGGGGGAGTTTCTAACCGTCAGAGTAAACTGTGACTCTCGCTACCCACCCGACTCTCTCCAGTGTGAGGGGCAGCTGTTGGCTCAGGACCTCTGTTCTCTGACGGATCCAAGAAGAGTTGTTTATCTTTACTCTGCTCAGCCTTTTTCTTGGAAGGACAGGAGTGATGCGTTGCCCGCTCTTCCCATGTCTGACCAGAAACTGGAAGTCTTCTCATTAATATAGGAAAACTATATGAAATCATGGAGAGGCTACAGTTTTTGTCCAACAAAATGGCCATTTCACTGGCTCAACCACACTCAAGCGGATGAAGAAAATTCATAGAGTGCAGGGAAACTGGCAAATGTGAGATTCGGGGTGTGTTGTTACCGGGTCTCCTGGAATTGCTTTAAAGACCTATTATGATGTTTTGGGTTACAGATCCGTTTTGGAAACCCAGTTATGTAAATCTCTAAAGCAATTTTCTGAGTACTGTTTCATAGGGAATTTTTACTCCAAGTCCTTCAAGCAATAGCTGACACATATTTTATTTTAAAATTATAATCACTTTTAGCACTTTATGCTTTACAGAGATTTTCACATACATTTTCTCAAAGGTGGGTTGAATCTCCAAGGTGGGTACCTTTGTCTCAAGAACTTCAAAATTTCCTCGTGGCCATGGGACCAGGAGAGGGCCACTCTCTTCTTTGACAGATACTTATGGAGGACATGCATTTGCAAACCTAAAAATTCATGGACCCCAGGAATGGAACCATTTCCTTAACTAAAGTAATTCTGATTTGGGATTCCCATTCTGAGGGGAGCAGCAGAAAATTCTCTTATTGTGGTTACCAGTGTCCCTCTCTCCTCTCTAAGACACCAAGAGCCTGGAAGGCCTGAATAGTACTCAAGAGGGAGAAGGACCACCTGTGTTTTGAGCCCATCCTGACTGTTGCTGAGCACACAGTTCTCTGAGCCTGTGACCCCCAGACAAGACATTATGCCAACATGAGTTCTCCCAGTGGGACTGCCAGAGTGAGCATGTGGGTCTCCAATGTATCTGTACCTCATGATCTCACTACAGAAAGAGGAGGAAGGAAGGTAGGAAGGAAGGAAAAAAGAAAGCAACAGAAAGAGTTTCTCCCCTCCCCGGACACAGAATACATTGAATCCAGTGAGTTCCAACTTTTGTAAAAGGCCGTGGCATTGTTGCCCTCCATGAGCTTCCAGTTTCTGCCCTGTCAGAAGTCCCTACAGCGAGGGCCAGCGTCCAAGAGTTATAAACACTACAGGGAAACAGGAAGAAGAAACGCATTTTATCTTTTCAGTGAATTATCCTGCCACACATCCATCAGTTAAGAAACCAAAACCTTACCCACAATAATTTCTTAATTTAATTCGAGGTAGTTCAACTCCTGAAAACGCTTTCCTTCATTTCCCAGATTTGCATACTAATGACAGTAGTCATATGGTGGAATGACACTGCACCAGTGAGTCTGCGGGGTGACACCGAGTAACGCTCAGAGGAAGATCAGTCAGTTTCCTCTGAGCAAAACCACCCAAGGACAATCACTTTACAATAGGAGATTCAAGACAGCGGGAAGAATGGAGTAAATATTGAAATTAAGACAGAGCCGCACACGTAGAGTTTTAATAAGCAGGTGACACAATTAGCTTGATAAAAAGAAGACTCTGAGGTAGCTTCTGACAGAAAGTTAGAACGCTGAGCACAGAGAAGACGGAAACGGAGTAGGGAATGAAGAGGAAGGAAGAAAACGTTACATGTAACTCAGTTACCGTATTAAAGAAATTATATTGTGCTTTGTCATTGTGTGTTTATCTATAGGAGTTGAAAACGTTTCCTTAGTCAAGAGAGTGGCATGCCTAGATGGAGGATACTTTTCCTTACTTAAACTATACTTCAAATACCTGGAGTGTCATTGCAAAGTTCTGCACCACCTATCACAATCAACCATTAATGGTCAATATCCCAGCGTCCTCTAAGACGTAGGGATGTCTATGATTTGGGGGTTCCTGACGTAGAACTACCTTTTCTTTTTGTGCCTTCATTTCTGTATTGGCAGGCATTCGTTAGTATAATTATTAAATTATTCGGTAGCCCAGGAATTCAGTGAAGCATATGAGTCTCATTTTATATTTCCACTGGAGAACAGCCTCTGAATTCTTGCCACTGGATAGGACAAAAATCCAGTCAAAGCAAGAATCTATCTTAGAATGCTTTCAGGTTATCAGGGGTGGATAGAAGAGGGGAATGAGGGTGAGGCAATTCACTTAAGACACTGAAATCATTGAAGCAGTAGGGAAAGGTCCTGTGAAGTGTTAGATTTTCTTGAGTAAGCCCACAAGTGCACGCCATGCGTGCGCACACACACACACACGCTTACAGAAGACTAGTTCTATTTCTGGAAAAAATAAGGCAGACAAGATAATCAGATAAATCTCTTTAAGTATAACATCTAAAAATCCTAGATGTATATTTATATAAACATATATGTAAAGATTATAGGTGATAGATAATCACATGACTTAGCTGGTAGAAGTAAGGAAATTCTCTAGTGTCCAGAAACGATAGGAAATCTTGAATCCATGGGGTATGCACTGGCACTGGAGTTTTCTCTGGGGTAATCTTGTTGCCCTGGTGACAGAGAGCCTGAAATTTAACAGCCCGCATATGGGTGTTGGCAGACAAGGCCTAGAGCCTGAACTTTTCAAGGGATCACTTTTGAGACCCCTTCCATAAAACTGTACCTCCAGGAGTGGCATGCTCAGTTTGGACAGAGAACTTTCTTTGGAGAGGAAGATAGTGAGCAGAACTGCCTAAATTTTGGTTTTGGTGCAATGTGACTAGAGGAAAGTGGGAAAAAAAAATCTTTATGAAAATTTCTAACCTCAAGACCATACTAACAAGTATTTAAGACCAGAATTTCTACTCTCTGTATGGTCTGAAAAACCATAAGTTTACATTTAACGTGGTCCTAAGTTGGTAGGACCCTTAAGGGAATAGTGTTCTCAGACCACTGGTAGAACCTTTACCCTCTAAAGCCAGACCTCCATCCCATAGATGAGGCTGTTAACAAGGAGGATTCAGCAGAAACAGAAAACTGTAGAGTCAGATATGCAAAGATGATGGATATTGGAATTGTCAAAGAATATAAAATAAGTATGTTTAGTATGCTTAAAGGGAGAAAAAGGCAAATTGAAAGAATGACAGTGTAATAAGAGATTATGAAAATCAACCAGATGGACGTGAAAAAGAACCAAATGAATATGTCAAGATGAAAACCTGGAAATTGGAAACTTAATGACTGGATACATAGTTGATTATGGGGAAATAGAGCTGGTGACATTTCCCAGATGACAGCAGAAACAAACATGGAAATGGAAAATCTGAGCGACTAAACAATGTGGACAGTGGACCAAAATTGGCCAATGTTAAAATACAGCTACTGCTTCCTAAAGGAGAAACCAGAGAGGGGAGGAAAGAAGAATTTGGAAAGATAGTAATTGGGAATTTTCTAGGACTGTTGGAAAAACCATGTCTTGGGTTTCTGAAAACCCAGCCAATCCCAAGCGGGTAAATAAAAAAATTCAACACTAAGATATATAATAAAATTGCAGAACACTACAGATAAAGAAAGACTGTCTTAAAAGTAGCCAGAAGGAAAGGATAGATTGCCCATTAATTGGCTGACTACATGCCTTATCATTTAAACCAGGATACTTCTGAGAAGTAAAGAGGGATGCTAACCAAACAGGAGACCAGGGAAATGGGCATAATCAGGGTCTGCAACAGACAGAGGAGAGTGTCTGGTCACCAAATTCATAAAAGAATAATAATTTAATTGACAGCAAGGACAAGGAGAGTCAGGCAGACACTGGATAATATTTTCAAAGTACTGAAAAAATTATTCAATTAGAATTGCATATCAGTAAAATCTTTTATTTAAAGATTTTATTTATTTATTTGAGAGAGAATGAGAATGAGTGAGAGAGAGCAGAGAGAGGAGATGGTCAGAGGGAGAAGCAGACTCCCCAAGGAGCTGGGAGCCCGACGAGGGACCCGATCCTGGAAGTCCAGGATCATGACCTGAGCCCAAGGCAGTTGCTCAACCAACTGAGCCACCCAGGTGCCCAGTAAAATCTCTTTTAATAATAAGGGTTGGGGCACCTGGGTGACTCAGCCTGTTAACCATCTGCCTTTGGTTCAGATCATGATCCCAATGTCCTGGGTTTGAGCCCCTTGTTGGGATCCCTGCTCAATGGGGAGTCTGCTTCTCCCACTCTCTCTACCCCTCCACTCTGCTTGTGTACACTCTCTCTCTTAATAAATAAAATCTTTTTAAAAAATAACAAAGGTCAAAAAAAGACATGTTTAGATAAGCAAAAATGGAGAAGTCACAATCAGCGGACCCTATCAAAAGCAAATTCCTTGTAAGAGAAGGAAAATGAGCCCAGAAAGAGTCTGATATGCAAAAAAGTCAACGAAGAAAATTGAAATTCACATTGACTGATAAAGTAATAATATAATAATGCCTAATGTATAAGGCTACAAAAATTAAGACAGATCTAAATTTCTGTACAAAAATAGCAAAGACGTCCAGAAGGGAGGTAACTTTTTTAAAAAGCTAATTAAGACTCTTAACACTTTTGGAGGAGAATAAAGGTATTGATTAATTTTACATTTTGTTAAATGAAATTTCCATGTTATATTTTCTGGGTCAGTACTAAAAAATAGAAGCAAAGTATTACCTAGAAAATACAAGAAAGACAATGTTAAGGTATGGAATAAAAACGTAATCCAAAGGAAGTTCAGAAAAGCATAAAAGGAAGATAAACTTGGAACGGTTGGGCGGAGGGTGGGTGGGGGAGAACAATTAGAAAGAGTGAAATCATAAGTGCATTAATTATAAGTAGACTAATATCTCCAGTCCGAGGATAAAGATAGACCAGATTTTTTTTTAGAAATGCAGCTACAGAGCTGCCTGGGTGGCTCAGTCGGTTAAACGTCTGGCTATTGATTTCAGCTCAGGTCGTGATTTCGGGGTCATGAGATTGAGCCTTATGTCAAGCCTTATGCTTAGTGGGGAGTCTGCCTGAGATTCTCTCTCTCCCTCTGCCCCTACCCCTGCTTGCACACGCTCTGTCTCAAATACATATTTTTTTTCTTAAGAAAGAAATACAGCTACATTCTGTTTACAAGAAACAACACTTCAAAGCACAGTAAGGTTGAATAAAAAAAAAAACAGGGGAAGGTAATATGAGGCAAATTCTATGAAGATGAAAGTAGGGTGGCCATTTTAATCTTTTTTTTTTTTTTTAAGATTTTATTTATTTGACAGAGAGGCAGGCAGAGAGAGAGAGAGAAGCAGGCTCCCTGCTGAGCAGAGAGCCCGATGCGGGGCTCGATCCCAGGACCCTGGGACCATGACCTGAGCTGAAAGCAGAGGCTTTAACCACTGAGCCACCCAGGTGCTCCTGGCCATTTTAATCTTAAATGAAAGAAACTTTAAAGCAAAAAGCATTAATGACAATGAAGAAGATCACTACATATTGATAAAAATTTCAACTCTACCAGGAAATTACAGCAATTCTAAATTTGTCTAGTTTAAATAAAATAGCCTCAAAGTATATAAAGCAAAATTTGGAAGAATTACAAGAAGAAATTTACATATTAAATTTACATGCCATGATAGTGGGACATCCCAGTACTACCTCTTTAGCAATGGACAGATCAAGCAGGCAAGAAAAAGTAAGCTTGACTAGAAGGTCATTATATTTAAAAATCATGTTTGGGGCCATAAAGGCACTATCAACGAATAATTTTTAAAATCGACTTCATATAGGGGTGTCTGGGTGGCTCAGTGGGTTAAGCATCTGACTCTCGGTTTCCACTCAAGTTGTGATCTCAGGGTGGTGAGATTGAACCCCATATCAGGCTCTGTGCTCCGTGCTGGGTCAGCTTAAGATACTCCCTCTCCTTTTGCCCCCTCCTGCTCCTTTCTCTCTCTCTTAAAAAAAGAAAATCTCCTTCATATAGATGGCAATGTCTGACCACAGGACTATTAAAGTAACCACCAATACTAAAAAGGTAATCTGGCACTGCATCCCTCAAAGTACCTGAACTGGGGAAATAATAATAAATAATCAGCAGGTCGAAAGAAGTCTCAATTTTTTAGAAAATAGAATTGAAAAGTAAGGTAAATGCTGCATACCATTGCAGTTAAAGCTATACTTAGGAAAGGGTGGGGGAGCTTTAAATGCTTACATTTTCAAAAAGAAGGAAATATATGAGCTTGCATCCAGTTTTAGAAGGTAGACTAGTGCCAGGAAAAAAAAAAAAAAGCCAAATAATGCAGAAGAAGGGAAATACTACTTCTTTTCTGTTACTTTACAGTTTTCACTTAACACCATTGTTCCCAGTTTTCGTTTCTTTCTTTTATTGGTCTGATCATAGGGCTATGCATTCCATTTTCATCTTGTTAATTTAGAAGTCTTACCATCATGTGCCATTCAACTAATGACCTGGCTTTTTCCTGACTGAGTGCATCTGTTGCACTATTATTTCAAAGCTATTTCTCCCACCAAGACCCACTCTTTCCCTACTGATTTCCTCTTGCTGATTTCTTCACGTTTTGCTCACAGCCTAATGGAATGAAATCTTTAGAATTCTTTCGTTTTCCCCTTTTCTCTTTGTTCCAGGCATCTCTTGCCCCCTAATTAAAGCCTGGAATGTTTTCACTTCCTCTTGTACTCTTAATTCTGAGGCTTTGCCAAAATAGTTGTACATAGAATTTTACTTAACAATTGTTTCTGTGTTTGTCTGTCTTCAGGGTCCACATGCAAGGTTTACATTATCATTGTATTCTTATCCATTAATATTTAATGATATATTTCTAAAATCAATGCATTATTCATCTCTGATTGTTTTCTCCTTTCCCCTTCCTCATCTTGAAGTCTCTGTTCCGGTTCATTGGTCTCTGGAAAGGGCTTTTTCTCAGGTATTTGCCTGAGATGGGGGCATTCTGTGATTAATTCTCTGAGTTAGTGCATGTCCTTGAGTATTTTCTGCTCCCTTTAACAGGTAAACAATAGCAAAAGCCTAGTATAGGGTTCGGGGGGGGGGGGGGGCACGCGGTCTTTCAATCTCCTCTAGCTTCCAGTGTTGCAGGTAAGAAGTCCAGCAACAGTTAAAAAAGTAAAAGACTAGGAACTTGTTTTACCCAGATATGGCCACGCATGTGTTTGCTTCATCAATCTAACTGAAAACTGAACATTTTTTACTCTGCAAACTTGTCTTTCTTTGGCTTAGGAAAATTTTCTCCTGATTTAAAATTATTTCTTCTACTTCATACATTCTTTCTTCTTTTACAATGTCTATTATTCAAGGGGCGCCTGGGTGGCTCAGTGGGTTAAAGCCTCTGCCTTTGGCTCAGGTCATGATCTCAGGGTCCTGGGAGCGAGCCCCGCATTGGGCTCTCTGCTCAGCGGGGAGCCTCCTTCCTCCTCTCTCTCCTTGCCTCTCTGCCTACTTGTGATCTCTGTCAAATAAATAAATACAATCTTAAAAAAACAAAAACAATGTCTATCATAAACAGATGGTATCCTGCATCTATTTCCCAAATTTTCACCTTGTGACCTTGTGATTTCCAGCTTGTGGCATGTTTTACGCTGTGATTTCTGGATGGTCTGTGATCTTGAAGGCCACTAACACAAATTAACACAAATCTCATGACCAGTCACCATCAACCCAGTCATGCACTGAATCGCTGAGGTTCTCATTTGTTATTCCAGAGTTTTGTCCCTAAGGAATTCTTTTAAATTTTTTTTTTTTTTTTTTTAAATGAACCCATTTGTCTGGTCCAGCAAGGCTCTTGCATTGGGTGTGAAATGTGATTGTTGACTCTGTTTGTCTTCTTTGGCTTCTGGTCATCTTTAGATCCTTGATTCTTGTTTTTCTTTCTTTCTTTTTTTTTTTTTTTTTAACTCCATTGGCCAATTGGAGTTCAAGCCTGCCTATTTTAGAGCTACTCTAAAAGGGTCTCATTCCCTCGAGCCTAGTACAGAGGCAGACAGACTTTCCCGAGGCACTTAGCAAGCTGCCTAGCTCTCAGGTCACCCTGAGCTCTCCCAGCACCCATGGCAGGGAAGACTTGCCTGAACTTTTATGTCCCTGGGGAATTTTTACAAGCTCAAGTAGGATACGGTGGACACCCTACCCCTGGGGTCTACATCTTGACTGATGAACCCAGTCTCTTTCTCCGAGCTCCCCCAGCTCTGCATTACTTCCTAAGCAAGGGAAGTTTCGGGGAAGTGGAGCCTCCACTGAGAGCCCGAGGCCTCATTTACACCCAAGGGAGATCCTGGCTCTTGAGAGGCCCATCTTTTGGATTTGGAACTAGAGAAGGGGAATCTCATTTAGAGTGCCATATTCTGAAAATCCTCTGTCCAGGGCTTTCTTCTATAAAATGAGAAAATTTAGGGGCTCTTTCACCTCCAAAAATTTATAAATCAGAGCTTAAATAAAAAGCATTCATGACTATCATAATTTACGGGAACAGAGTTTGCACAAAAGAAACACTTTAGGGCAAAAAAAATTTTTTTTTAATTTATTTTAGAGAAAGAGTACGAGCAGGGGGAAGGGGCAGAGGGAGAGAGGGAATCCTCAAGCAGACTCCCTGCTGGGCATGAAGCCCTCTGGCTCCATCCCAGGACCCTGAGATCACTACCTGAGCCAAAATCAAGTTAGTAGGATGCTGTTCCGACTGGGCCACCCAGACGCTGCTTTTTGAGTAGTTTTTTATTGTAATGCCTTTATGAAAACCCAGCTAATCTGGTGACAAGAGATCTAGCTTGGAACTAGAACTTGGAACTATGGCAAGATCCTCTGAATTTTCAAATCTGCTAATTCTGATCATTTATAGAACATAAAATATTTTCTTTCCATAACCTAGAATAGTGCTTCTCAAACTTTTCCTGCCCCCACAAATGGCCTGGCATTGTTACAATGTGGGTTCTGATTGAGTAAGTCGGGGTGGGGGAAGGGATGGCCAGAGAGAGAGTCTGTATTTCTTACTAGTGGGTTTGCCCATGCTGCTTTGCCCTTGGCTCACATTTCGGCAGTAAGGCCTGGAATATTTGTAGGGGTGAGTAGACCTCTGGTGGCCATAGGAGAAACGTGCCATCATTTTGCCAGGCAGCTGTAAATTCTTTTTCTGGGAATGTTAAAAAAAAACATCCCCCCAAAAGCCAGCAATTGATGTATCTCTGACCCGAAATGGGCAAAGCCAACATAGTTTATTAACTTGGACGCCGTTAATCGGGAAATTTGGTGTCATCCCGAACAGACTACATTGCCAAGGATAAGCAAAGAAGACATGTGTTTATTAAGTACAAAAGCAAATGTATTTTATTTTAAATAGAAACCAACCTAGCGGTAGCCTTCATAAACAAAGCATGAATGAACTCCAAGTGATTAGTCTTTATTTTATTAAAATTTTAAAAAATTCATTAAGGCTTTTCATTTAAAGCTCTTATCCCCATCAAGGGTGGTCATAAATTACATTTCTTATGAAACAGTCACTGATTCAGGCCCATTTCTGAAGCAGGATAGCCTACTCTTTAATTAAGAAAAATGAGGGCAGTTTCCTAATAGTTTTAAATTTTTCAGTCTTTTGGCTCCTTTCAGTCTGTGCTTCTCAAACAGAAAATAAAAAGTGCCATGCCACTTGACTATTGTCAGTGTTTCAAATTAAACAAAGAATCTATGTACATTGGAAAGGTATTCAATTCTGGAAACTATTTTTTCCTATTGTGTTTCTTCCCCCTAGCTACAAATATGTTTCTTATTTTGAATGTCAAGAGATCTATTTCCTGGCTTTGCCGTGAACAGATAAATGTTCCAGAAATCATCCTTTCTTTTTTTTTTTTTTTTTTGAGATAACAAAATTAGTATCACGTTAGGAAGGAAGATAAACATTCTACACCAAGAAAGCGCTTATTCTCAAACTTGAAGCCCATCTAATTGAAACAAACTTGCGTTTTGGTATCGGTATGAACTTGAGAGTGACAGAAATCTCTGTCCTCCTAAGCAGCTCCTGGAAAGTGGTTCATTGGCTCATGGAAATATTCTTGACTTTAGTCATGCATGCCCGTGTCCTTGCATTTGGACACTAAATAAGACCCCAAAGCAGGTCTGTTTCCTTTGCTGGCTTCCAAAGTATCGTCCTATCCATATATATGATGAGAGTTCCACAGATCTTTTTTACTGAGAGAAGTTATGTAAGTTTATTCAAACCTCTAATGAGTCAGCTTCCTAACAACATCTGGAGTCATTACTGCTACTGACCCAGACTTGGCAGTTATCGAGGTTTGGTGAAAAGTGCAGGTAAATGGTTAATGACAGATATTTTTTCTATTTTTAGAGTCTCCAAGATCACACAAAATTTTATATGCATCTCTGACTCAGGGATCGACATGTGGTTCATGTGTACAACCAGACCTCTTCTGGTAATGGCCTTGATAATCATTCGGTACTAAATGAAAGGAAAAACTCTCTTCCTCTGCTCTACACTCACACCACCTCTGACACCGGGTGAGGGGGCGGTTCTCACCGTGACCAATCCACTGACACCAGCTGGGTGTCCTGCAATTCAGCTCAGCTCTGAGACTGTCTGTCTGGGGTTAGCAGAAGACCCCACGGGTAAGGGCTCAGTTTCACAGGACAACCTCACTTCAGACTCTGATTGTCGGTGCTGATGCCCACGTCATTCACCCTTCCTTCTGATTTGGCTACAACAAGTTGGGGGTTCCAGTGACCCCCACCTCAGGTTCAGTAATTTACTATTATGTCTCGCAGAGCTCAGGGAAACACTTACTTACATGTACCAGTTTGTTATATAATAAATAATATGATAAAAGACACAAATGAAGAGATACAGAGGATGGTCTAAAAGGGCCCCAAGCACAGGAGTTTCTGTCCCCATGGGGTTATGGCATGTGACCCTCCCAGCACATGAATATATTTACCAACTCAGGTGCTCCTGGAACACATCAGGGATTTTTACAGAGACTTCATCATGTAGATATGATTAATTATTAACTTGTTTTCTGGCCCATCTTCCCTCCCTTGAGAATGGGCAGTGGAGATGAAAGCTCCAGGCCTCTAAACACGGTGTGATCTTTCTGGTGACCAGCCCCCATCCTGAAACTGTCCGGGACCATCAAGGCTCTCCTCATTTGAACCAGAGTCACTCCCATCACCCAGGAAGTTCCAAGTGCCAGGAATTGGGGTCAAAGGCCACTTTCCATGGTTTCAGTTCTGGTTGGTCAACCAAAGTCAGGAAGCAGATAGTCCTCCTTCTGATGTATCCCCGGAAGGTCAAGATAGCTTAAGGCCACATCACAGTGCCTACGTCACTCCCCTCACTTCTGTTCATCACATGGGCACTCACATCATCACAAGAAGAAGGGTGAGTACAGTATAGTAAGATATTAAGAGAGACCACATTCACCTAAATTTTATTATAGTATATTATAATAATTATATATTCTAAATATTGTATAATTGTTCTTTTTTTAATTGCTTGCCATTATTAATCTCTTACCATGCCTAACTGATAAACTTTGTTACAGGCATGTGTGTACAGGAAAAAACATAGTATATATAGGGCTTGGTACCAATCGTGGCTGCAGACATCCACTGGGGGCCTCAGAACGTATCTTCCGTAGACAAGGCAAGGGGTTGAGGGGGGCTACTGTACTAAAATTCAAGACACAATTCAAGTACTTCTTCAGCATTTTAAAACCCAACTTACTCCTTTATTAAGGTAAGTCTAATTTATTCCTCTTCTTGCCTTTCATTCTGTGGAGCTCTTCTATTAAGTGAGACAGAAAAACACAAAGGTAATAATCAGAGTGACCATTCAAGCTATATGCCAACGCACACACACACACAGAAGGAGCGTATTTTCCCCTTATCTGCGTACCCACTGTGACAACCATAGAAGTCATTTGAAAAACCAAAACACTTAAGGCTCCATGATTTCAGAAGTAGAGTAAGAGATGGATGTGAAAATGGAGACAGCTGGGGCTACACCCGGGAGATCCTACCTCCCAGGTAGGAGTGGCTTCTGCTAGCTTGAAACATCTTGTACCCTCAATACTGAATACTTCACTTTGTGTTGTTACCTTTGTTTGTTTCTAAAATCCAGAAATAGGGGCGTCTGGGTGGCTCAGTCGGTGAAGCATCCAACTCTGGGTTTCGGCTCATGTCCTGATCTCAGGGTCGTGAGATCAAGCCCTGGGAGGGGGGGGAGAGTTGCACTGGGCGTGGAACCTGCTTAAAGATTCTCTCTCTCTCCCTCTTCTGCCCCCCCCAAAATAAATAAGTAATAAAATTTAATAAAAATAAAACCCAGAAATATGCTTAAAATATAAGCGTAAGGGTACAGCAGGTATCAGTAATTAACACATGAGATGGAATTGATTCAGCCAGATTGCTTTCCTCCTACATGGGTAGAGCCCTGAAGGAGCAGAGTGTTCACGGAGGAGAGGGGAAGGAGAGATGAGTCTCCAGCCCAGAATTCTCTGCTGTCATTGCCTCCCTGGGGCAGGGGGACTGGCCTCGGTCTAGGGGCCAGGATGGGGCTGAAGAATGAGGCATCTGTTGCTGGCAGTTGAGGTGCGGTGTACAGATAGGTAAATACTGAAAGTCACGTTCCCAGAGGAATGCAAGGTCAGAGCCAAAGCAAACATTCTACCTGGGTCAGCAATCCCAGGGGCCAAATAACAAGTAAAAACTATGGTAAGGCGCCAAATGGGTTAGGAAAACAAACTAAAAGGGGCGAACTGCCGAGCAAGAGTATCAGGCGCAACCCAAGTAGGTAACTATTTGAGGTCATGCTGACTGCATTTAGAAGAACTGAAATATTTCCCGGCTAACACCATCACCAGCACGCTTTCTCCTGTAGGGTTTCCCTAGACTGGCCTGGTGGAAGGCTCTGGAGAAGTCTGAAACTTGCATTTTCAAGATGGAAGGTGGTGCCCATTGTCACAGTGGATGGGTTACGAGCCTTGAGCCTTTGCCAGGATCCAGCGTTCAGGGCGAGTTGTTGTTGAGTGGTGGGGGGGTGGGCATAGCAGGGATCTGTGGAGCATGGTGGGGATGTCTGCAGAAGGAAGGTGGAGACAGAAAGCTTGAAGGGCCCAAGTGGGCTTCTGGTTTCTAAAGTGTTGGGTCTTTAAGATTCTGGAGGAAACCCAGGCATCTTGCTTCAAGATGACCTCTAGGTCATCACTACGGATGGAACAGCTCTCAGTTTATGACTCTTGACCCTCTACATACTGCAGGGTTTTCCAGAGAACTTTCTAGGTGTCACAGCTCCTCCTGCTCCCAGGTACCTGTCAAATGCCAGGCCTGTTGTTATAGAATGGATATTCTTGGGGAAGAGGTGGGGGTTTGTTACAGCAAGTGCCACTGAGCTGAGATGTATTGGTCTGGATGTATTAGTTATTTGGTTTCTGTAGAACTGTAGGAGCTTCCCCCATTGCCCTTTTATCAAGTTAATGTCGGTTAGCTATTCATATAAGTCAAGCACAGTGATGAGGGCTCTCACTGAATGCTTCCCACACTCAATAGCAGACCCTCCTCAGCATGTGACCCCTTTCTACCTTCCCAGAGAGCCCTAATTCTGTTCAGTTATTCCCCCACCTACCCAGCCATGTGCCCCAGGAGAAGTCACCCCACACTCAGCGCAAGGCTGGCTCTGGTTTGTCTGAGGCTCCTGCCATTCCTTTTGACAATTTCTGTTTCAGGAAGGAGCATATGACCACATTTTGGCCAACAGAGTCTGACGGGGAAGGGTGCCAGGGGTTCTGGGAATGTGTCCTCACTCCATGGAGAGAGCCATGGAAAGAAACTTTTTTTCCATAGTCTATAATGAACTTAAATCTCATTCCTGGAATCTTGCTATTTGCCTGGGGTTGGAGCTTACACAAGGAGCAGGTGGACTGAGAAAATCTCAGAGAAATGCAACCAGGGTTCCGATCTACCACCTTTCCTGTGACATGCTACATCTCCTTACTGTTTAAGCTGGTTTAAGCAGAGGTTTTTGCTTATTGAAGTCAAATCAACCTATTGATACAACAATAAAGGGTGGCCATGTTTTCCCCCGTACTACTCTGGAGCAAACTGGAGCTTGAAGAGGTTAAGTAATGCTTCCAAAGTTGTACGGCTCCTTAGGTAGGGTCAGGATTTGAAGATGACCTGAGGACATCTCTGGGGGATGGGCTGGACCTGAGTGCAGAGCTACCCATGAGCAGGGGACTAGTCCAAGCCCAGGCTGCAGGAGAAGGCAGGAGGCCTGGGGTCTACAGGGAGCACAACCACTGTGACAAGAGTGTAGGCGGGAAATGGAAGGAAACCAGAGGTAAACCTCATCTATTTCAGAATGTTAGCCAGAAATTCATATGTAGAAAAAAGAAGCATTGTGTAACCTCTTTACCATCAAGATAGACACACACACACACACACACACACAGAAGGGACTTGAGCTAATTCTTTTGTTACCACCCTGAAGTTACATAAGATTTTCTGGACTCATTTGAAAACTTAACTGTCACTTGTAATTTATTTCTTATTGGAAAATACTTTAAGAGTGCCCCCCCAATAACTACCACATATGAACTTTTGATAAAATAGAATCATCCCTTGGTATTGAAGTGATTTTGTTGGTGCTGGTGGCAATTTGGACTCCTTCTCAAGCCAAGTACAATGCCTAGACCCTAGCAGGTGCTCAGTAACTTTCAACAGAGGAAAGAAACTGATCACTGACTTTACTTGATGTCTGTATAGAACATAAACAGAAAGAAGTGAGTTTATTTTAACAAGGTGCAGATGATGAAGGATATTTCTACAGATGGGATTCCCTTCAACCAATATTGGCTGAAGAAGAAAGAAAAGTGTATAAGGAACTTTAAGGCTGTTAGGAGCACAGAAGAGGTATCAGAACGTTGTCTGCCGAGGCCTGTTTGGGGCTTGCTGTCCCTGCTCCTTCATCATCATCAGGTGTCTATTCAGCACATCTCATAGCACATGGTAGGTACCCTGAGGTGTTCAGAAAGAGCTAGAACACACAGCTTCGGGGGGGGGGGGGGGGAGAAACACCACAATCACATTGACCTTGTAACATCAGAATATGATCACGTCATTCTCCTGCTTAAAGGAGTCCTACTTGTGGCCCTCTGCTCTGCCCTGTAGCTGCCCACTGCTTTCCCCTCCTCACCCCCTCACCCAGGCCCCCTGCAATGGCCCTGCCACATCCTGCTTGAATCCCACCCAGGGTCGCCGCCACCACCTCCCACCCAGACTTTGCTACCATGGCTTCTGCCAGAGCCAGCTCCTGGTGGACCCATGTGGAGATGGGGCCCCAGATCCCAACTGGGTGTCTCAGAAGCCTTTAAGAGAGACGCCAACAGTAAAAAGAGGCATCTGGGAGTTGGTGCCCATTAGGATGATCATGGAAAGCTTCATGTGCTCCTCATGTCCAGAAGGCAGAGGCCCAGATTACTGCAAAAAAAAATTTGGGCAAAGAATACGTGCCTATTGAAGGACTTGTTGAATTTTGTTAAGGCATATAAAAAACTATCCCCGGGTGAGGACACTCTATCCCCACGTGTTGAACATGGCCATTATGTCACCCCACAGACCTTTCTGGAACTGGGGCCTGGAGGATTGGAGCTAATTTTCTTAAAAGATTTTTAAAGTTCAGCCAAGATGTCTTCCTGCCCAAACAGTCCTGCAGAAACCACACACCTATCTTCAGGGATGCTGGCATGCGGCTACATGGTTCTCGTTACTATGACCCCCAAGACATGCAGCTTTGATGTCACAGGTGCTATGGAGGACATTTCCAAAATGCCACAGCAAAGTGTTCATCTCCTGCAGGACTGTGCCCACAGTCCTGAGGGAGTGGACCCTTGCCCTGAGCAGCAGAAGGAAATAGCAACCGTGGTGGAGAAAAACAATCTCTTCACATTCTTTGACATGGTCAACCAAGGCTTTGCCAGTGCTGATGGTAACAAAGATGGTGGGCCTCATCGACCAGGGCATTCATGTTGGTCTCTGCCAATCCTGTGCCAAGAACATGGGTGGGCATGTGGGAGACTTCACTGTGGTCTACAGAGACGCTGAAGCCAAAAGTGGGGAGTCACAGTTAAAGATCTTGATCCGTCCCATATATTCCAGCCATCTAATCAATGGGGCATGGGTTGCCTCAACCATCCTGACCGGCCCTGACCTGCAAATCAATGGTGGCAGGAAGTCCGAGGCATGGCTGGCTGCATCATGGGCATGGGGACCCAGCTGGTCTCCAGCCTCAAATCTGTAAAAAGAAGAAAAGAAAAGGGGGTGGGGCTCTTCTTTTTAATACCTCCAGGCATTTTAACGTCCCTCTCTTCTCCCTTATCATTGCTATTCTTTTCCTGAGATGCCAAGATCTAGACCTAGCCTAGATTTTCATCTTAGTCTACCGCTTGCTTGGCCAGCAATCCCATCCTATAGGATTTACTTACTTGAAGAGTAAAGAACCCGATCTTCTGCCCCTCCCCTCCTCTCGCTCTTCTCATCAGAGAACAGTGGAGGGTGGGCAACTGCACTTTTGGTTCTGCATCCTCTACGAGGTGTGCTGGTCTCCTGTCAGGATACCGTCTCTGTGCAGTTGGACCTCTTCCTTCATTCAGTGTGGCTGTGCAGACTCTCACCTCCCATCATGAGCAGGCAATGTGGGGCACGACCGGGAAAGAGAAGTCTCTGGGCTTCAGTTTTAACCTTTCTGTGCTGCCAGCTGGGCTCAGGCATCACCCTTGGGAAAGATCGTCTACTCCAATCATGCAGACTTACTGCAGCCTGGTTTCTCTGTTGAAAAGAAGTTACCATAAGGGCGTCTGGGTGGCTCAGTCGGTTAAGCCTCTGCTCAGTTCATGGTCCCAGAGTCCTGGGATCGAGCCCGGTGTCAGGCTCCCTGCTCAGCCAGGAGCCTGTTTCTCCCTCTCCCTCTGCCTCCCTGCTCATGCTCTCTCTGTCTTGAGTTCTCGCTCTCAGATAAATAAATTCTTTTTAAAAATAAAGTTACTATAGATCTGAAAAAAAAATCCCATTTCCTGTAGGATAAAGAGAACAATCTTCTCCATCCTATAAAAGTCAGAGGTGTTTAGGGTTCTGTTCCTGAAACTATTTTTCTCTTTTGACCTGGCCTTCCAGTGGGATCACATGGCAGGCGCTGGCATCCTTATGTTCATGATTCTGCCAAGACATCACCACAGAATCCTCCACCCTCAGAACAACCGCCTTCCAGACATCCTCATGTTGACCTTGTACAGGTACCTACGCTTCAATATTGATGCAAGCCCCTTTGTAAAAGCCTTGTTTGGTTACTGCCATCATTTCACATCTTACTCCTTTCCTCGCCTTTCTCCGCAACCAGCGACTCTGAATGCAGACCTCTCTCCTTGACCCACTGGGCCTTTGCACAGCTGGGATCAAACATATGAAAAAGAGTTTGGGGAAGATGGAATGTAGGCTTTTCATGGGAGGGAGTAACAGGAAACTATTTTCAGGAAGCTTTATTTCACTTATTCAGTTACAGTATTAGATTTTCACCAGTGACTCAGATGATGAAGCCGAGTGAAATATACATGAAAATTGGGGAAGATATATTCACAAGCTTTTGATTCAAGGGAAAATTTAGTGCTTTGGAAAGGTAGCAGAAACAGAATTCAGTTAAATCAGAGGAAAAGCAGAGTACTGCAGAAAGAAGATAAACTTAAGATGGAAAAAGGAACATTTGCTATGAGCGAGCATAGCTATCAAACACCAAGGAAAAGAGAAGAGAATCCTAGTAGATAGTGCCTTTAAATTAGCACTCTGGTGCCACGCTTTCAAAGTGAATTTGCTTCTAATTGTAGAGGCTCCAAAAAGCACAGAAGGAGGAGAAACTAACTGGGGCCATGGAAAGATCCCTGGACCAGGAGTTCAAAGCCAGAGAGAAACTCAAGTCATGGCTCTTGCATATGATAAAACCTCAGTAGCATCAGAGGTCATTGACTTGGCTGAAAGCCGAGAAGTCATCCAATCCAGATTCTCATGGAAAGGCAAGGAAGTGGAGTCCATGTGCAAAGGATGTCCAAATCCGGCAGAAATGGTCAAGACAGTGCTCCTGACCCCACTGTCCCCCCACAGCTGGCTACCAGTCCCTGGCTTCTGGCTCAAAACCTAGGAGATGCTATTTCTCCACCAGCCTTTAAATATTGCAGTTTCAGTGGAAATATAGTTAAAAGGAACAGCCATGGGCCGCCCTCGTTTCTGAAGCAGTGCTGATCAAATTGAAAATAGCAACCATCATCAAAATAAACGCTTTGGCTTCCTCTACTTCCACAGCGCTGTTGGAGAGCCTAGAAAAGACCTGAACCAGAGCCAGAAAGTGGAGGCCCAGGTGGTGGTGTACCAGGCTCTGAGGAATAGTTAAAACACTTATTTTCTCCCAGGAATATTTATTAAACATGTACTACGGTGCTCAGACAGGTGCTGTAGTGATTCAGAAAAGACAGACCTCAGGGGAGCCTCCCCTCGAGCAAGAGGAGGTGCTGGGACACTCACCAAGGTGACTTCCCTGCAGCAGAAACAGGTTCTGGGCCCTGCAGATCCCCAAGGAAGAAAAGGTGACTTCTCCCACGGGAGCCGCGTGCACAGCCGCCGTGTTAGACCAGAACTGCATGGAAAGGCTTTGAGAACCAAGACAGGCGGAGCTGTGCGCAAAATGAAGAGAGAGAATGAGCTCCCTCTGTAGTAGCCTCAACAGAGGTAAACAGAACTAGGCAAAGCGTCTTTCCATTGACACTTAATCCAAAAATTATTTGCTGTAAGTTCTAGAGAATCTTTTTTCTCAAAAAAAAAAAAAAAAAAAAAAAGAATTATCATTCGACTGGGATGGCTTAACTATGTTCACTAAGGTTTTCAAGACTCATTCAACTCATAAAATGCTATTTTTACAAAAACACAATTACTTGAAAAATTGTGTGATTACTTAAGTGCTCTAAAAGCAGACAATTGGTGCTTGTGAAACAGTGAATCATCCTCCACAGAGTCTCCAGAAGACTTGACTGTTCTTTCTAGTCACATTCGGAAACTCTGATACTTGAACTTGGAACACGCAAGCCATCACAAACAGGAGCATGTCTATTTTTAGAGCAAAACCACGATGAACCAGCAGAGGGTGGTATCAGCTACGCACCCTCTTGTTAGTCTGAATAGAGCAAAACTCTTAAGGTTTTGCCTGGGCGTTAGCCATTAGCCTAGGGTGTGTTTATTATAGTTACATTGAGCATGTAGGTCCTTTTAGGAGCACTTTTTATTCCATTCCCTCCAATAAATGCAAACACAATAAGGTTGTTAAACGGCTGGTTTGAAGAAGCACACACGCTCACAATGGAAACAGCCACAGAAACAATCGAAAACGTGTCAGAAAAGCACGTGCACAGGAGACATTACTCATTGACCCAGAGGAACAATTCAGTATCACAAAGAATGTGTTGAAAGAGCTACTCTAACCAGTCGGTCACGTTTAGCCAAAGACTGGGAAGAAAAACTACCAAACAGGGGCGGGGGAGACATGGGGGGTAAGGGGAGGGAGAGGAGGGTTGGTGCTTGGCAGGTTTAAGAAAAAGGCTAGTAGGTCACCCAGCATTTGAACATGAGGAAAGGAGCAAGTCACTAGGCTTGGTGACAAGCCCTGATGACAAGCCATGGACGCCCAGCCTCTTGAGATCAGCACACCGTGGTGCTGTGTCCAAGGTGGATAGAAGACTCAGAGCCACACAGGGGTGCAAGGCTTAGTGAGGGGAACAAGGGCGGGATTCAGCTCCCTTTTCGCCACCTGAGCTGGGGGACCAATCTGTGTAAACAGACTGATTGCGAGATAACGCCAACCAACGCATGTGCCAGTCATCCTGCAGAGGGCGTGTCTGCCCAGCCGATTTTCCATACTGTGAAACTGATTTGATTTGGAAATAGGTGTCGAGTAGAAGTTAGACTACTGAAGGGGAGCAGAACGTGCCACCCCGAAATGGGCCACTTTGGTGTAAGGCTCATTTGGAGCTAAAGGCACTGAAAAACAGCAGGGCCAAGAAAGGTGCCCTAACCAACCCTTTTGTTCCTGAAAGCAACATAAAAACTCCCCTGTGAGATACGTCCTCTATCAGGAAGAAAGAAACTTCTTATTGCCAGAAGCTGAGAGGATTCCCTATACAGGGATTGTGTTAAATGACTCACAGCTTCCTCTAGCTTCCCCAAGTGGCTTGGTTGCTTGTCTTTGTTCAACTCGCTATAAAAGCATTTATATCTCGCCACGTCTTTGAGTCTTCATTTTTTTTATTTTGAGATTTATTTATTTGGCAGAGAGAGACACAGCGAGAGAGGGAACACAAGCAGGGAGAGTGGGAGAGGGAGAAGCAGGCTTCCCGCCTTTTGTGTGTGTGTGGAGACTTCCATGTACATGTAAAAAGAAATGTGTATGCTTTTCTCCTCTTAACCAGTCTTACGTCTATTTGATTCTTGGACCCAACTGGGGATCCCAAAAAGATAAGAAGTTAAGTTTTGGCTCCCTTACATCAGCGGGGAGGAAAAGATCCTCTCTGATTTTAAAGGTTTTAAAAGAATAATGTGTTCACCTCTGCAATGACCTGTCAGAGGACCACAGCCATAAACTTCTCTTGGCCATTGGAGCCTACAGAAGAAGAAAAAAAATGCTTTTCAGGCTGCGGTTGGTTGTATGCAAATATGGCCACAAACACTCTCACCTAGGATGCTTGTTCTTGCTGCTTTCAAGCAAGTGGAACAGTGAAATGGGTTTCCTCTCCCCCTTGGATCTGGCCTGGCCTTGCAATTTGTTTTACTTGCTTTAACGTCTGTCCCTGTCAGACTGCATCAGAAATGACATTCTGGGAGGTCTGAGCCCAGGATTTAGGAGTTTGGCAGCATCAGCTCGCTCTCTCTCTTAGGGAGCCAGCTGCCATGTAAAAAGTCTGACTACACTGAGACTGACGAGTTGCAAAGGAACCCACGCTAGCAGTGTGGGAAGATCACAGGGAGGGGAACCGAGACCCCTGGGTGGTGACCCAGCCCACCGGCTGACAGAATACAGACCAGCGAGCAGGTCGAGGCACGGCCAGGAAAACCACCAGTCAACCTGCAGAATCATGAAATCATACTAAACTGCTTTTGTTTTAAGCCTGGAAGTTTTGGGGTCATTCCTTTCGCAAAGCCTAACTAGATCACTATAGTAGAGGAGCTTCTGTAGTAACAGGTATGAAACCAGAACAGAAACAGATGCCGCCATGAGATTTCATGGAAAGCAATGCAAGTGGTCAGTCAGCAAAAAAAAATCTGCATGTGAGGTAACAAAGTAACAAGAAAAAAATTCCAGTAGAACTTCTGAAAATGGGATGCCTAGTGACTCAGTTGGTTAAGTGTCTGTCTTCCCCTCGGGTCGTGATCTCAGGGTCCTGGGATCAGTTCCTGCATTGGGCTCCCTGCTGGGCTGGGTGCCTGCTTCTCCCTCTCCCCCTTCCCCTGCTTGTGCTCTCTCTCTCTCTGTCAAATAAATAAATAAAATCTTAAAGAAAAAAAAAAAGAAGAAAGCAAGCAAGCAAAGAACTTCCAAAAATGACATAAGCTACATTGTCCCTGGAGGGACAAGACAGATGAGCAGGGATCCAGGCTGTCAGAAGGGATTCCTGTCAGGTGCAGGACATGAGCGTAGATCAGTGGTTTTCAAACTGTTTCAGTAATGGAACTCCAATATACAAAACTGATAAAATACTATGTTATTAGTAAATTATTTTAAAGTTCAAAGCATCACTTTCACTTATTAAAAAGGCCATCCATGAGGCCAATAAATGCATTTTAATTAAAACAAACTAATAGTAGCTATATTTCTATCCTCACTCTCCACTTCATTTCTATATTTGGTTTTGAATACATCATATCTAGAAAATTCTAAACTTAGAAGTATGCTGAGAGGAACTCAAGTTCAGGGATTTTGCCCCAAAGCAAAGGAAAACATCCAGGACATGGTAGGTGCTCAATTAATACTTCCTGAATGTATGAAGAAAAGGTGTAGGCTTCAGGAATGGAGTTCCTGGTTAGGTGCCTTTTTCCAGAAATGACCATTTCCGGGGCTGGCAGTGATGAAGATTTCTCCAGCCGGAAATGGTCTCAATCTGATTTTCTTCACTCATTGCTTAGTTCTGGAGTCATCTAAGGGAGCATGTATGTGCCTCTTTTATCTATTCGAGGTGTAAGGAACTTACCTCAGCCTCCCCTCCACCCACCAATTCCCCCCTTTGCCCACCCCCCCCCCCTTCTTTCCCAAGAAGCCTGCCCTCCAGGCAGTGGAGACCAGCACATTAATCAGGCTGTTGTTCCTCTTCTTGCTTTAATACAACCGACGGGGCTATTTTTGTTATCTTTGAAATTTTATCTCCCAACCTGCCGTTTGTGTCTCTTTCTGAAAAGAGATGACTTCGTTACTTTTATTTTCATTAATTCAGAGTGAATTTCATTCCTTTCCATTGTACATGGTCGGGTGTTAAACACAGATCCATGGCCTTACTTTACAGTGTCTTGTGCTAATGCTCTCTGAATAGTGATTTTGTTTAACCTCAGCTGACAATACTAATTCCAAGCAGCAAACGATGATCGGGCACCTATTTGGTGGAAGGACGACACTGGCATTCACAAATGGAGGCTATGTGTTCCATATGCTGTGCTTAGTTTTAGCCTTTGACGAACGCAAGTGTGGATACAGAATTGCTTGGGGTCACTATAGCTCCCTTGATATTTTTAGCGGGAGCTATTTTTACTGAGGTTGTTCTATCTGTATCCACAGATGTAGCATCTTGTGATATAAAAAGGCTCCACTAATGAAACGGTTTTCTCCCTTCCCCCGGCTACTTGCCAAGGCCCAGGTGGCTGCAGGAGACATGGGTAAAAGCAGGAAGAAAATGCAAGAAACAGCAGGAACTGCCAGCATAATGACCTCAAGGGGCTTGCTGGGAGGCGGTCCTTCTGGGCCAAGTCAAAGATTCAATGATCTTGGAGGAGGTTTTCTGGAATCTTTTGCTTTGTCAGTCCTTCTGCTCTCCCCAGTCCTCCACAGCAGTGTATATGTTATCTCTTTTAAATGTCACTTGTCACTTCGCATGGCAACTGTGAGTCTGTGTCTGCATGGTCCCTTGTGCCGTGAGCTCCTCCAGGGAGGGAACGCTGTGGTGGACATCCCTTCTCCCTAACTGAGTGGGTATGAAAGAAATGCTTGCAAAAAGTATTCCCAGTAGTGCCCTTTCTCTTGCACTCAATCCATGGTTTTCAAAAGGAACCCTATTTCGGATAGCACCTTAATATCAAAGCATTTTAGGGGCACCTGAGTTGCTCAGTGGGTTAAGCCTCTGCCTTTGGCTCAGGTCATGGTCCTAGGGTCCTGGGATTGAGCCCCACATCAGGCTCTCTGCTCAGTGGGGAACCTGCTTCCTCCTCTCTCTCTGCCTGCCTCTCTGCCTACTTGTGATCTCTCTCTGTCAGATAAATAAATAATTTTTTTTTAAGATTTTATTTATTTATTTGTCAGAGAGAGAGCGAGCAAGCACAGGCAGACAGAGTGGCAGGCAGAGGCAGAGGGAGAAGCAGGTTACCTGCCAAGCAAGGAGCCCGATGTGGGACTCGATCCCAGGACGCTGGGATCATGACCTGAGCCGAAGGCAGCCGCTCAACCAACTGAGCCACCCAGGCATCCCAATAAATAAACTTTTAAAGAAAAAAAAATCAAAGCATTTTAAACTGAAAGGTAACAGCAAAGCTTCTAAGATCTGCATAAATATTTATCCGTGGTTCATTAAGTGCTTTTTCTTTTGAAGGTTTGTTCTTCACTGTGCTTCTGTTTGGTCTCTAGAAACATGTAGATTTATATGTCAGTTTTGTTTTATTGATACAATTTTTAAAAACTATGTATTCATACAATGCTAGGTCCTCGCTCTTTAGATGATAAGCACGTGATCTTCGCACGTGTCACTGGGGTCTCTCTCTGAAGGCTCCTCGCTGCCCCACGCAAGGCTGCAGGTGTCACCCTGATCCATGTCCTCTGACAATGCCCCTGGAGGCTGGTTCAGTGACACCCTGCCTTCTTCCTCGTCCTTTCAGAAGATCACACCCTCCTAGTTTTCCCGCCTCCACTCTGTCCCTCTGTGTAACACACTCCTCTCTCTCATTGTTCTTTTTTACTTTGCTCGGTTCCACCCTGGCAAACAAGAGAGTATCTCACTATTGGCCACCCCTCTCCCCGCTACCTTTTGAAGGTAAAGGAAAAATAAACAAAAACACAAAATAAAACAAAAAACCCTTAACTCACAGACGAAGAGTGAAAGAAAAACAACTGTGGTAAGGAAATCCACGTATCTTCACCAGCAATTATATGATGATAAGTAGTGCCAAAGATCTTTAACACCCAGAAATGTCCTTCATAATTGGATTGGTCTTTCACCCACCTCCTCACCCACGTGAACTACCTGTATTCAACACCATACAGGAGGTTCTAGGCAGTGCAATAGGAAAAAGGAGAAATAAAATACACTCAGATTGGAAAGGAAGAAGTGAAACTGCCGGTTCACTAATGACGCAATGGTGTTGAAAATCTTAGGAAATCCGCCAAAAGCATGTGTTGTTGTTTTTTAATTTATTTATTTGTCAGAGAGAGAGAGAGAGAGCAACCAGAGGCAGATGCAAAGGGAGGAGCAGGCTCCCTGCCGAGCAAGGAGTGCAATGTGGGACTCGATCCCAGGACGCTGGGATCATGACCTGAGCCGAAGGCAGCCGCCCAACCAACTGAGCCACCCAGGCGTCCCACAAAAGCATGTTTAGAACTAATATGTGCATTTAGTAAGTTTGCAGGATACAAGGTCAATATCCAGAAGTCAGTTACATCTCTGTATATTAGCAACAAACAATTGGAGATTGAAACATTTTAAAAATACCTTTCACAAAAGTAGCAAAAATATGAAATACTTTTGGTTTCAACTTTGAGACAATGTGTAAGATCAGTTCATTGAAAATGTCAAAATATTGCTGAGAGAAAGTAAACATCTAAATAAATGGAGATATATATATAATGTTCATGGGTCTGAAAACTCAATAGTCTTGTCTATTAGGATAGTAACAGATGTATAGTAATAGTCCGTAATTGCTCCTGTTTCAAAATAGCAATGAAATTTTAACAGCTCAGGATAATCAAATAAGCTGTCTTTCCCAGCTTCTCTCCCCCTCCCTGCCAGCCTCTGTCCCTCTCCCCTCTGCCTCTCTTCCCATCCACTTCTCTCTCTTCCTTCCCCATGGACACGTCCTGGTAGTTAGAAGCCATACCCGAGAGCTCCAGGCTACCAGGATGAATGTCCCAAGAGAAACTGGTGGAAGTTTCATGTCCGCTTCTACCCACGTGGAAGATCAAATAGCATCACTTTTGCCACCTTCTAAAGCCCTGGCCTGGTTCAAGAGGAGGGAACCTATCAATGCCAGTTCTTTTTTTTTTTTTTTTAAAGATTTAATTTATTTATTTGACAGAGCACAAGCAGGGGGAGCAAGAGGGAGAGGGAGGGGGAGAAGCAGGCTCCCTGCTGAACAGGGAGCCCCATGTAGGGCTCTATCCCAGGACCCTGGGACCATGACCAGAGCTGAAGGCAGATGCTTAATGACTGAGCCACCCAGATGCCGCTCTACACCAGTTCTTGAGGGCAGTGTCAAGGAATTTGTGAATAAGTTTTAGAACCATCACGAAAGCCCTTCCTCTTAAGGCTGTGTGTGCACATAGCCTTTTTCACTTCCTTTTCCTTCCCACCATCCTGCTGCCTGGATTGTGGCATTTACCATCCTGGTCCCTGAGGCAAGGCAGGACCTGCAGAGCAACAAGAGGGCGGGCCTCTGGCTCACTGCCCACCCTCACACCAGCCCTTTCCTACCCCCTTGGACTCTTACTTCTATCCTGTTCAAGAAAATGCTATTTTGAATTTTCTATCACTCACAGCCCACCCTAACCTGTGCTGATTAGCAAGATCAACAGGACTAGGGAGCGAAAACTTAAAAAAAAAAAGAAGAAGAAGAATCATATGAGAATACAGGAAAAACAACATCCCCCTAGCCTACCACTCTTGAAAATGGAAGTTGTTTTTATGGCTCTGTAGGGGGAAATCTCACATTCCACTTCCTACAGGTAGTCAAGGGGCCAGCCTTGAAGAACCAGGTACATTTGCTGGGTTTGAGTGGTATTGGGTGTGGTGGCTGTATGGGGGTGGTGTGTGTACCTTGAGGGAGGTGAAGCTGGAGGCCCGGTATGCCTGCTCCTCTGGCTTATCTCATCAGATTCTTTGATGGAAACTCTCATAAATTCTCAAATCAGAATACTTCCATCGAAGCCAAAAATCATCTCTTAACCCAAAGCAGTGTTTAACATCCATAGATGAGATTTGGGGCAGATTCCAAGGGCTACTTAATGGTAAGGAATTATTTCAGTGAGGGAATTAGATGATGCCTAGCTACATACAATACATATATGAGTAACACAGGGTCACCCACTCCCACCAAGACTACATTTTCCTACATAAAATATTCCTGCAGTCACTTTTTTGGAGAAAAACTTTCAAAGCACCTGTGAAATGATTTCGTGAATTGTCTATCCTTTAACCATTCATCAACTGGGGGTTTCCTGTGTTTTGTATCCTTTTGTGTGAACTTTTTTTCTTAAAGCAAGGATCCTAGCAGAATTAATTCTGATGCATTTTAATGCCATTCTTCATTGTTAGTCATTCTCAGAAAATTATAAATATTTCATGTTGGGTATCGCCAAATGTTACACATCATGGTTCTCCATGAATAATCTTTTGCTGATAATTGCTAGTGAGGCTTATGGTCTCTTGACTTGCTAGAGTTCATGGAGATGTATTGACTTAGAGCTAATTAAATTGTTGCCTGCTGCTTTTGAAACTCTGCTACAGAAACATGCCTGTCATTAGCGCAGCCTTTGTGTGGGAAGCCTGAGTT
This sequence comes from Mellivora capensis, assembly GCA_004024625.1. Taxonomy (NCBI): domain Eukaryota; kingdom Metazoa; phylum Chordata; class Mammalia; order Carnivora; family Mustelidae; genus Mellivora; species Mellivora capensis. The sequence continues at coordinate 45,396 of PISX010009695.1, read as the reverse complement.
GGATTGAAGACAGCCATTTTTTCCTAAGTGCTTGCCGAGGATGGGGGAGGGGAAATGAGATGGCTTCACAGAGATTAAGGTTCTATGTACAAAACTTAACCGTGGGCACGGTTTTGCTGTTTCTTGTTTGTGTGTGTGTATTTTTGGTTTTCTGAGACTTTGGAACTGTATGTTTAAACTTGCTACATTTTCCTTCCAGAGTTTCTCTATAAATAAGAATTCTATTTGGTGGTCATCCTGATTTCTTTTAATGTATGACTTTTAGGAAAAGTTTAAAAAACCAGTATATTTTGGGGGTGCCTGGGTGGCTCAGTGGGTTTAAGCCTCTGCCTTCGGCTCAGGTCATGATCTCAGGGTCCTGGCCTCGAGCCCCACGTCGGACTCTCTGCTCAGCAGGGAGCCTGCTTCCCCTTCTCTCTCTGCCTGCCTCTCTGTCTACTTGTGATCTCTCTCTGTCAAAAAATAAACAAAATCTTAAAAAAAAACCAACAGTATATTTTGCTGCAAGATTGTGAATACATGAATCATTTGGGATCATTTTAACCCAAGACAAAATATATAGGTTTTTCAATGTAGGGCATGACTGAAGAAGCTTTGGGAGTAGAACTAACCATCCTTGGAGGTCACATTAAACTTACAATGTCCCTGGGCACCTGGGCAGCACAGTTGGTTAAATGTCCAATTCTTGGTTTCTTGCTGTAGAATCAGGTCATGATCCCAGGTTCTGAGACCAAGCCCCATGGCAGCTCCATGCTCTGCCAGAAGGCTGCTTCAGACTCTCTCCCTCTCCCCCTGCTCCTCCTCCGTACCTCCTGTTTGCATGTGTTCTCTCTCTAAAATAAATAAATACTTTTTTTTTTTTTTTTTTTTTTTTACTAGCCTATGATGTCCCTTTACATCAAGTTTTTCAGATTAGAACTGATGGAGAAGCCAAGCTGTGGCCTGGAGCATGACCACCTTCTGCCACCACCCAGCTGTGTGGCCTGTTTGTCAGTGATGTGTCACTTAAACCCTTCTGCCTCAGTTTCCTCCTCCAGGAAATGGTGATAGTGATTGTACTATCCCATCAGATTGTCGTGAAGATTAAGGGACCCCCTATCCCCAACCTTTAAGATGATCGTAAATGTTGGCTGGTTTTGTTTATTTTGACTTTAATCCTCATAATTATAGTACTAAAACTCTCATATATGTTGAGCTTTGGGCTTAACAGAGTTTTCCTGTCTGCCGTTTCGTTTGTAATTAAGATGTAATTAAGTTTCGTATTATTTTTACGATTCTGGCTTAGAAATGAAGAAACTGAGATTCAAAATGTTAAGAGGTTTTTTTGTTTTTGGTTTGTTTGGTTTTTTTTTGCTTGTTTGTTTGTTTGTTTGTTTGTTTGTTTTTTGAGAGTCCAACAAAGTTGGAGTGTTAAAACTCACATTGAGCTTGGCTGACTCCAATCTTCCCCAATCATTTACATTACTGTGTTTTCCCATAGTATCACTGAATTTAGAACTGGGGGAAATGCCAGAAAGCATGTATTGTGAGTCTTTAATTATAGAGATGGGGAAAATGAGGTCCCCCAAGAGTAAAGATTTGCCCAAGATCACATGGTTTGGAGAAGACCCAGATTTCTTCCTTATCATCTGAAAGCCTTTGGCCACAATCGGTATCAGATCATAGAAATTCCAGGAAAGCCCCGAAGATGTGGTGATAAGGATTCCATATGAAGAATAAGATTTCCTTTCAGTATCTTGAGAATTTTAATACCCTGACTTTTCTGCAAACCAACTGTCACAGGATTGCTATAAAAGGCAAATAACATCGTACCCATCAGTGAGGTATCGTCAAACCCAGAAGATCCCTTTCACTTCTGCTTTGTAGTGCTTCAGCTTTGTCTTCTAGTAATTTCTCCCCTTTCCATGGGAATCAAGGGATTCCATGGGAGCTGCCCTGCCTCACGGTGAGTATGTTCATTGTTTAGCACTTTCATGGGCTATGACGTGGGGCTCCAACACAATGAAGTCAGTCCTCATGTGCAGCTTCTGGAAGCAAAGAGGAATGAGGGTGTATTGTAGTACCTTTCATCTTATAACCTCAGGGGGATACGTGCATGCACTTTAGTGGTGGCAGCTTTCTGACACACTTCACAAGAGAGGGAGGGGTCTCATATTTTGTATGAGGTCATCTCTCCTAGCCTGGCCCCGTGTTCTGGGAGACAGAGGGAGAAAGTGATTTAAAGATAGGAAATACATCTATTAATCTGCCTGAAGGGGTGATTGAATTGCTCACTGGAATGGAAAGATTTCTGGAAAGGGCTTGGCCTCCCAAGTCCTCTGACATAGGGCTGCAGCTCCGGAAGACTGCAGCTCCGGAAGACTGCTCCTGCCTTCAAACACGACCCATCTTTCCCACCTCAGAGCCTTTACACACACGCTCTCTTTTCACCTGTAACCCTCCTCCCGTGCCCGGCTTCCTTCCTTGCTTCTCATGCTCATCAAAATGTTTTCCTTGACCACGGTATCTAAAATAGGTCACCCAACCCTGTTCTTCTTCATATCCTATTTGATCCTTTGATAGCGTGGGTGACAATTTTATATGGTTTGTTTATTGTTGCAATAAATCTTCTCTCCCTCCTGCTAGACTTTAAAATCCTCGAATCTTGGTGACATTCAACTCATATTTTCAGTGCCTAGAAGATGCTGTTAGTAAACGTGTGCCAAATGAATACATTTGGTTTGGCCATTTGGGTGGATAAGTGAGCTCATCACTAAGGGTTAAATGGACATAGGACATTTAGGGAAAATGAATTTAAGATGCTATTCAGGTGTGATAGTAATGTAACAACTGATGGTTTTAGAACCAGAAATTCTGTTTATTCAGGTTTGTCCAAAAAGGTGTAATTCCAGTGTCAGAAGTAGCCTATTCTTTGAAATCAAAGGAGAAGTGGCATAAAGCTACTCTGTGGGTGATTTCTCGGAATCCCGCCAATTCTCTTGGGGTTTGGGGAGAGGAGCCTGGTTTGGGGTCGCTCTGGATCGCCTTCCATTTTTGCTGAATTGTTTAACTCATGGAGATCTGGACTGCACATACCCTCCTTGCTTTGACCCCCAGTGGCCACACACACGCACACACACACACACACACACACACACACACACACACACGGCTCTGCTCTCCTCCGATGTCACAGCCCTGCTGGATCCTTCCGTAAGCAGTTCAGCTCTTTCCTGCCAATAACAGCTTAAGGGTTTTACCCACAAATTCTAAGCTACTTTGCAAGATATTTTCCTCAGGCAAAAACAGTTCCATCCCTAAAAGAAATGTGTTGCCCCGCCTTGCTGCGTTAGTAAAAGGTCATTTGGTGATGAGTAACAGAATCCAAATGAAACTAAGATAAGCAGATTAAGGAATGTGTTGTAAGAAGAGTGTGGTTTCTAATGGAACTCCAGGAAGAATTCAAGAACCAGGACTCGGGAAGGTGTTTCCTAGTAAAAACAAGTATTTTCCGAGGATCGTAGGCAATTCTCACAGAAGGGGAAATCCACATGAGTTAGCCAGACACCCCCAGAAAAGTCCGTGCTGTGACCCGGTGAGTGCCCACGATCTGGACCCATGTCACATGGAGCACTGACTGGAGAACACTTCACGGGACCCGTAGCACTTTTACACATAACCATCCAAAGATTTTTTTTAATTTTTAATTTTTTAAATTTCTTTTCAGTGTTCCAGAATTCATTGTTGATGCACCACACCCAGTGCTTGATGCAATACGTGCCCTCCATAATACCCACCACCAGGCTCACCCACCTTCCCACCCCTGCCCCTTCAAAACCCTGCTGATTTTTAAAAACACGATCATTGTTTCACTTGGGAACAAAAATGAAAAAAAAAAAATCCTTTACCATTCAAGTGAGATATGGATGAGAAAAGAAATAAGTCTGTTTTAAACTAATGATGCCAGGAATTATATTGACCTTTGAAGTGACCATCTTAAAAGCTTAATATTTATTCTGCGCTGCCATTCTTAGCATTTTTTGTGCACCCACTACCTGCCCCTGTGAGATACGTAGTACATATTTCACTCCTACAAAACATGAGATATGGTGGAGGGGTGTTGACAACAGTCAACTCTGGCTTTGGTCCCCCATCTTGTTCTCCCCTCGGGCCCACAGGTGATGCCACTTTGAATAACTAGTGGAGAGCTGGTGCCCAGGTGGCTTTTTCTTTTTAACTTTTCCTTTCCTTTCTTTTCCTTCCTTTCCTTTCTTCCTTCCTTCCTGTCTTTCTCTAACATTTTTAGTAGGCTTTAGTTCACTTTATTTTTCTTGTTTGAACAATGTGGTGGCCACCACTGGAGCCTGGGTCCTCCACACGGAGACTATGATGTGGTCTTTACAAGATGGCCAGTGAATTCCTGATAGGGAGACTTGGTGACTACCCTCTTTTCCCAGAGATTAGGGGCGAGAGAACTATAGGTCTTGAAAATGGCATTAAAAGTGGCCTTGGCAAAGTTGCCCACAGTGACAGGACAGCTGAGGTGTAGCAGTCATCGATATAGGCCATGATCAGGAGCTTCCTGGGCACAGGGCTGAAATGTTGTCGGTGCCCGTGGGGGAGGGAATGAGGCGCGCCAGCACAGGGCCACGGCAGCCGGTCACCTTGCATGGGACAGTGTGGTGCTTGCCAGTCTTGTTCTCCTGGTAGCCGCACCGCAGAGGAATGATGGAGAACTCGGCCAGTGTGATGGTCGCACAGAAGGCAGTGGCTACCTCTTAGAGAACCCAACACCCAGACCAACGCGTCCATTGGCATCTCTGTCGGCAAGAAATGCCTTGAACCTGGCCCACCAGCCCGCCTGGTCTTCTTTTGCACAGACAGGATCTTCAAAACCTCATATTTGAGGGAGGACCCCCAGGAAAAGTTCAATGATTCAGATTCCTTGGTGGACAGAGAAAGACAAGAGATTTTCTCCAGGGACTTGATCATGTCCTTGACCGGGTGACCCAGCTTGGTGAAGGGGACCCCCTCCTTGTCCTCAGCCTTGCCTCCAGGAGCTCCATGGCCTCAGCCAGCCCCCACTGGGATGGGGACCCCAGACGGCGAAGCGACTGCCCTTGCCTCCCCCAGAAGCCCAGCACCCTGGCCTCCCATTTCAGGGCCCCGAGACAGCACCTGTCATCCCCCATGTGGTGTTTCTTCAGAGAGGACTCCAGGTGTGCCCCTTTTAGGTAACTACCATGTGACCCCACCACGTTGCCCCTCCCTGCATAAAAGCTGGGGGCGAAGGTCAGGGGTGGGTGGAGACTAGCTTGGAGAGTGGCCGTCTTCTGCGGGGATCCACGGGCTGGGGGCTCTTCCCTGTCGGTAAGTTATCCTGAATAACCCTGTGATCAGCACTGAGTGAGCTGCTTCCTTTTCCGGTCTCAAAGTGCCTTCTCGGCCTGGAGGATACATTGCTGTCCCTCCCCCACCTAATAACCATTGGCTTAGTCAACAGGGTACCCAGAAGGGAGCAGGCAAGGGTAAAGGGGCCAAGCTGGGAGAAAGACCGAGGTCTGCAAGGGGCCAGCGCAGGTTGTCCCTGCCGGAGGGGAGCCTCTTGTCCAGACCCGGGCAGTGGGAGGGGGCGGGGCGCACCTGTTGTCCCTGCAGTTGGTGGAGTTTCTGAGCCGCTCTGAGCCGACGGTCTGACAATGTCAGTGAGGTGTTTTGATCCTGGGGGAGATGCTGTTATGTGAAATGGGTCTGAGATGATAAAAAATGGTCTTGGTCCCTGCTCAACCTTACTTGCACAAAGGACGGTATACCATAGGCATGGGTGAGAATTTGTCGGCACTTAGCTAGCTCATTTGGTTGATTGGATAAATGCCCGCATTAAGATAACCTGGCAAAGCAAAGGGGGTTGTTCCCTCTGCTAGGCTTGCGGTCTCTGGAAGAACTGCAGGGGATTCCTGGTGAACTGGGAATGAAACATGAGCCCTGTGCCCAGCGTTTTGGAGGCCCAGACACAGACTTATTTTCCTCTCGTATGAAAGGTGGTATCTTACAGCCAGTGCTGGGCATGTGGTCTGGGATTTGAGTATCCTTGCCATCAGCCTATCGCTACAACAGCCCTTGTGGCGGTTGATGTAAGTAAGACCGAAAGAATCGCCATAGGCGGAAACAGATGGGTTGAAAAATGGAAAAAGAGCATCTTGCTGATGACAAAATGGTGGAAAGGGGGCCCATCAAGGTCTCCCGTAAACAACTGTGGTGAGATCTAATATTATCCTGGACTCCCCCCACCCCCACCCCCCCGAGAAAATCTAAACAACCTGATTCCGTGCTCTAAGCCTGTTGAAAGCATTGCCTAAGGGAAAGCCGTTTTCTTGCCCCCCCACTGGGGAATTCAGGGGCTGGCTTACCCCTGACTACAAGGGGGCGATTAGGCCAGCATTACCCTCTAGTATGAGCGATAGGGGGCAACCAGAGGGCCCCCCAAAGTGGAGTTAGCCATTTATTGGTCTCCCACTAACAGCCTGTCCTAGATCCCCTAGACAGTGAGAGCTGAAGGCTCTCTCTCCATGGAAATCCCTCAAAATTTGGGGGAGAAACAAAAGCTGTTGATGGTCATGGCAGACGAATTATCCAGATCAGACAAACTAGTCGTCGCCTACAGGTTGGCAGGCTTCCTCCCCACTGTTTTCTAGCGCACATTTCCCTCAATCCTGTGCACATTTGGGGTGTAGATGTTCTACAGGATCAGGATCTAACTGCAACTACAGGTGAATTCAGGTTGCGTAACTTGTGACGACTTACCCTCCCTGTCTCAAGTGGTCCCGTCATTCTAGGCCTACTTATAGCCATGAGCATGGGCGATAAATACCTACAGAATCCAAAGGCCACATCAATCCATGAAGCTCCTGGGGGAGACCAAGGTGATGCTGGCAGTGGTCATTGACAAAATGCAAGCCTTCCCAGTCCCGCAAACACTAAAGGAAGGACAAGTTTTAGTTGGTTTACCGGGTTACTGGAGACCTTTATATGCCTTGATTAAGAAGGGAAGCCAAGGGGTCGAGTGCTAAACAAGAGGCTTGCTTTCTTTCTTTTTTTTCTTTTTATTAATTTCATTTCTTTTCAGTGTAACAGAACTCCTAGTTCTACAACACACCCAGTGCTCCATGCAATGCATGCCCTCCACAATACCCACCACCTGGCTTTCTTAATAGCAGTAAAACAAATACAAGTCCTGGGGGTATTCATGCCAGATGTGAGATATAAACAAGTTCATAGCCAGAAGGTTTGGTCAGGGATCTGTTCTTCTCTTAAGAGGACACCATTGGAAGCACTGGTTGTATTCCCGAGGCTTTGATGAAATGCTGTGTTTGAAAGAGACACACCTAGACTCAGGTCTGACCAGATAGCTTTGAGGAACTCCAGTTAACTTGATGGAGCCAGTAAAGCCCCTTGGGGGGTGGGGGGAATGAACTGGTACCTTGCTTACAGGGTTCCTGGGAGCCTTACCAGGTGAGTAAGAGAAGTCACTTCCTGGCAGGCTCAGGAACCTCAGGAGACTTAGGGGGGACCTCCAGAGAGAGGAAGTCATCCAAAACTAGATATCGCCAGCAAGTCTGATGGCAAGGATTTGGCTTGGCTCTTAGCCTTGAATGGCTTTTAAAGGCGCACTCTGAAATTCCTTATGAAAAGTTCTAGCAAAGCCGATTAAAAAGAATCTGAATGACCAGTCATTATTCTTACTGCCCTAATGTAACTGGGCCAAGTTGGTTAAAACTGGACTTGTTTTACAAACAACTTAGTCTTAATTTTGGTACCTTTGCTAGAAGTGGGAGGGACTTTGGAGAAGGAAAAACAAAATTATTGCCATAACATACCTCTGTGGGTATTAGATTCTGGTTCTGGTTAATTGTCCTTGAATGTTTATTATTTATCTATAAAACCAGGTGGGATCGTGCATTCCGGTTTCTTTGCATATCTGGCTAATTTTCTACCTGGTCGCTTGCACACTATAAGCCTGACTTTAAAAACCCAGCGGCAGGCCCATCTCCTGAAATGAGAACACTTAACCAACCTGACCTAACTGACCTTGTTATGAAATGCGGAACAGGTGCTGTCTCAGACCATCCAGGAGGGTCCAAAACGACTCTATGAAGGATGGGACTCCACTTAGCACTAGGCAACATCAGCAATTGGATGCAAGCCCGTTTCATTGCCCAAATCATGATCTGTGCCCCTTTCCAGCAGGAGGTAGCTAGAGCAGTCATCACCCTTATACCTCAAGAAGGAGGAATGGCAAAAGCCAGGGCAGGTGCTGGCTCATGGAGGCCAAACAGCTACTGTGCTAAAATGAGATTCGTCCTGCTGCCTGTAAAGCCTCTTACGGTGGGTGCTAGCCTCACGTTGCTGATGTTCCTCTCTGTTGCCTCAGGAAACGTCTTCCTGCCACAGCCCCACTTACCTGACGCTCACAATCGCTACAACCGTGAAGTCTGAGGAAAGGACCGCTTTACCAGATCACTCACGTTATATTGTAGCTGTGGGGATAGGGATGCATGTCCGCTCCCAATATCTGGCTCTAGGGTCCTCAAGGAAGATTGGCATATCAAGATTACAGGGGCGGTAGAAATGTTGGGGCGGAGTGTAGGAGTGCTGACAACACTGACTCCATCTTGTGTCCTCCATCTTGTCCCCGCCCCCGCACGGATGGGGCCACTTGAGATAATTAGCAGAGCTTCTCGGCCGCACAGATGACACAATTTCAGATAACTGCCCCATAACCCATCATTGCCCCTCAATTCATGAAAGCTGTGCTTGAGGTCCAGGTGGACCGACCCTGGGGCAGATCTCTGTCAGATCCCACCTGTCAGTAAATTATTCTGAATAACTCTCCACTGTAGGGAGTGGCTTGCTTGGGTTATTATTTGTATAAAAATGCCTTCTGATGATTGAGGAGACACCGCTGACCGTCTTCTACCTCGTGACATAGTTATTTTGCCATTTTATACATGAAAGAACTGTGCTTGGGCATTAAGAACCCCTGGAAGATTTCACATCTAGCAGCAATTAGTTAAAAATCTTCACTTATCTTTCAGGCTTCAGAGACCATGATTAAAAAGCGTTCCCCTTGTAATAGGAAGGCTATTTTTTAACAGAAAACGTCTTTAAACACAGTTTGGCCTTATCTAAAAGCATATTTTTTGTCCTAAAGGTGGGGGTGGGAGGGATGGGGTGGCTGGGTGATAAACACTGGGGAGGGTATGTGCTGTGGTGAGTGCTGTGAGTTGTGTAAGACTGATGAATCACAGAGCTGTACCCCTGAAACAAATAATACAGTATATGTTAACATAATTAACACATACCCATCCAGCTTCCTCCAAAGTGGAGGTCAAGGGCGTTCTCTCATCTTAAGATGTGGCAGCACCATCTAGTGGTCAAAAGAGGCATAGACCTATGAGTTGATTTTCTTCATTGGTCACTCTTAAAAATGGGGATCATTGTCCAAGATGAATCTGGGGTTTCCAATTAAAGATGAAAGGACCAAATATGTTTATCTCCCTTACTTGGGAAAAATTCTTGCACAAATACTGAGAAGACCGAAAGAGTACAAAAGGACTTAACAGAGGAAGTAAGAAGCCTTAGCCCGCTGAGGGCGTAGGTGATGGGAGCCCAGGCTCAGTGCTGAGGCATTATGATGTATGAACGCAGGCGTGAGGCCAGAGACTGGAAAATGGGATGAATTAAAACGGTCTCTACCCTGCCACCCTGTAGGAGTCAGGAGGTTTACACTCGGGGCTGTCAAGTCAAGGACAATAGACCTTGCTTAGATCAGGGGAATAAAGAAGGAAAATCCACACCCTTCCCACAGTCAGCTCCCACATTCCTTTCTGGAGGAACTGATGGGCGCTGGGGGAGACTCCGGCCATCCAGAAGTCCCTCAGGGAGAAGGCTGCTGTCTTCCATGAGGCCAGCATTCAACAGCCCATCTCTGCTTATTTGAGTCTCTAAAAATGAGTAGATGGCCCAGAGTCCTCACAGATTTGGGAGAAACAGCAATATGAGAAAATGAAGATCAAAACCAACAAGAAGTTAGTGGGAACAGAATATACAGGGAGGGGGACAAAAGGTCCACTTCATAGTGTCTCCTTTCCCCAAAAGTAGAAATGGCCAGTTATTTCGTGGCTTTGTCTCATGTCAGGAAGGACCTTGCCTGCCTGTCTTGTCTCACATGGGAGGGAGGGTGCAGAGCAGTTGGAAACTGCTTAAGCCACATTTGGCTAACAGGGAGGGTTAGGAGAGAGAATGGCTCAGGTACTTCTTCTCTGAAGCCTGTATCTTCCCCAGGTTGTGGGCACTGAGCAGCCTGACTTTGTTGGGCACGTCCTTTCTGCAAAAGACGGAGACCACAGAATCAAAAACAGCATGGCAAGTCTAAACTGTATGTTTGTTCTAAACCAGGACCCTAGGTCTGAAAGTAGCCAACTGAGAATCTTTATTGGCACTTAGAGAGGAAAGGCTTTTCCCTATGAAAACAAACCTGACTCCAGGTTTCCTCTTGAAGTTCCTGTGAGGCAGAAGCATGGAACAGAATGACAAAGCATGTTTGGGAAGATACAGCATGCTTACAAACAGGAAGCGATAGTTAATGAACTTTCTGCAAGAATAACAAAACTTCAAAGACCTCTTAAAACCATATTGCTATTTCAAAAGAGCTGCCTAGAACCCTATGTGTGCTCATTAATGGTCTGTAAAGTTGTAAATTCAGAAATTGGAATAGAATCCAGAGTCTGTTAATAGTTCAAGTAAAATAAAGAGTTTTGTCAATTCTGAAACTTCTAGCCCTTCAGAAATCACGATGAGGCTGTTTCTGAAAATGTTATAACCAAAAGAGGTCCCCGCCCCCCTTTAAAAAAAAAAAAAAAGGATTTTATTCGTTGACAGAGAATGAGAGAGTGAGAAGGAGCAGGAGGAGGGGCAGAGGGAGAGGAAGAAGCAGACGCTCTGCTGAGTGGGGAGCCCGAGGCAGGGCTGGATCCCAGGACCCTGAGATCATGACCTGAGCCCAAAGGCAGGCGCTTAACCGACTGAGCCGCCCAGGCTCCCCTGAAGTTTTCCCCTTTTGCAAGAGATTGGGAGATGCAGATAAAGGGCATTTTCTTTCCACGAAAAGCGATAGAAGAATCAACAGATACAGGTGTACATCTTGGGAAAGCTCGCTCTCCAGATCTTGTCTGTTCCAATCCCAGGAAACCTTTACTTTTAGGTCACCAGATGGAGTGTGGGGCCTGTCCTTAGATGTGTCCCATGGACCCAAGAGTCTGTTCTCTGGAATTTGGTGGCCAGGGGTTGGTTAGAAGTACCTGATAAGGGCCTCTCCTGAGAATTTGAAGAGAGTCTTCCTAGAAGTGTCTTTTCCAATAGACAAAATCCAGTCACAAGGTGGGATGCTTAAGATCATTGTCTCCTGGGAGTGCACTGTGAAAAGATAGCTCTCCCAAAGCATGGTTATTTTTAATAGAAGCAACCAGACCTTTAGGGTATTGAAGTATATCTCCTTTATCACCTCTGGGTCAGAAGAGGCAGGGACCAAGTGCGATGGGCATCCTGTGACTATCTCAAAGGGTGAGAGTTTATAAGTTCAGGATCAATGGCAATGCCGTTGGCCAAGGTCTTGGGAGGTACTGACAAATATCGCCAACTGAGTGTTAATGGAGCAGTTACAGTGTTTGACCAACCCCGAGGATGATCTACACAATGAAAGTGTTGTAAGACTGGCCAAGCAGTACAGACTTGTTGAAGCACCTGGCCAGGGAAATGGGTTCCCCAATCGCTATGCAGTTCAAGAGGGGTTCCCCAGGTAGGGATAATTTTTTCTAATAGAATTGAGCTGTCTATGAGGGAAAGCTTTGGTCCACTATTGGGAAAACATGCAAACCATGATTAAAACATAATTCTGTCCATGAGACAGGGGAAGTTACATGAAATATATTTGCCAAAACAAATGGTCCATTGGGCAATTTGAAAGGCCCACAGGCAGTATGGATGGGTTTCCCAGGATTGTATTTTGGACAAGTGGGACAAGGTAGACACTTTTGTAGTCTTCTTAATATTTATCCACCAATATTGGCTCATGAATGCTATCATGTTGTCAGGAGACCAATGATTTAATGCATATACAATTGTAGGTAGTGGGAATTTCAGAATATCTGGTAGAACTGGATTGTTATTTGGTCCAAATCAGACTTCTGTCTTTTTATCAAAGCAACAGTTACTAGGTTTCCAATATTGTTTCTCCTTTTCTGGGGCCAATTGTTGGGCATCCTTGGTCAATTTCTCCAAATTATCATTTGGATAATCTCCAAATTATCCAGTTCCCTTTGGGAGATGACAGAGGTTTGGCTGTTGGTCTCCTTGAGAGCAGCATTTTTTGGCAGAAATATCAGCAGGGTGGTTTCCTTTGGCCTCCAGGGAGTTGAGTCTTGAATCCCCAGGGACCCTAGCAATAGCTAGAGCTGCCGGCAAAAGCAGGACATCCACTGCATTTTGGACATGGGAGCCATTTTGAATCTTATCCCCACTGGAGGTAGGGAGACCTCCTTGCTTCTGTAATGTTCCAAAATCATGACTTAGCCCAAAGTCACACCAACTATCAATATAAATGTCTGTGGTTTTTACCCTTGGCTAAAAAGAGGCTTAAGTAAGGGCATAGACGTATAACTCAGCCTGTTGGGCTGACGTGGCCAAAGGTACAGATGCTGCCTCAGTGACTTCAAAGGGAGTTGCAGTGCTATACCCAGCATGATATTTACCATTTTTATCCTTCAAATAAATACAAAGCATCAGTAAACCATGAAAAGTCTGCATTGGTTAGAGCTCTAAAAATTATCACAGGGAATCAAAAGGTGATCTGTGAACATTAAGCAGTTGGGGGGGTTTCATCCATGGAGGAGTAGGGACGGGCATCAGGGTTAAGGCTATGGCAGTAAAAGTTACAGGAGGAGCAGTTAATGGGAGAATGTCCTGGGAGATGAGGTAGTAGGCTGGAAAGGGTTGACTAGGACGAGGCCTTGGAATGGCTTTTGCTGCACAAGGCACAAGGATGCTTAAAGGAAACCCTTGACTGTTTCTTCAGTGGCCTTAATCAAAAGGGTGGTGGCAGGAGTGGCTCTGAGGCAGGGGGATGTCACCAAGCCACAGAGACTGCTTGTTGGCCATAGTACCCTGTGGAATGGTGATGGTCCTACATTTTGGTCGAGCACTCCAAGGACATTCCACTTCCTCTCACATCACCTCCAAAGAGGCAAGAGGGAAATTGGGAATTAGGATGTCTGAGGGCAGGGGGCTTTGTTAGACTTTTCCTTAAAGTCTCAAAGGCTGTGTTAGCCCCCACCCCAGTTTCCAAATAGTAGGGTTAGGATTATCTCTTTTCACTAAAGTATTCAGAGGTTGAGACTAAAGACAGAAGTTTGGAATCCAATTTTTTAAAAATTCCCGTAGCATACAGTGTTATGTTAGTTTCGGGTGTATAATAGAGTGATGCTACAATTCTGTACTCCATGCTCGTCATCATCACTGTACTTATTTTTAATTGCCTTCACCTGTTTCAGCCATCTCCTCTCTGGTAACCATCAATTTGTTCTCTCTAGTGAAGAGTTTGGTGTTTTGCTAGGCTTTTTTCCTTTGTTTTGTTTCTTAAATTCCACATCTGAGTGAAATCATATGGTATTTGTCTATCTTTGGCTTATTTCACTTAGCATTATTCCGTGTAGGTCCAACCACGTTGTTATAAATGGCAAGATCTCATTGTTTTTTTAATGGCTAATATTCCATTGTATATATCTGGCTTTTTTTAAAAGAGTTTATTATTTGTCAGAGAATGCACACATGCATGCATACGCAGGAGGAATAACAGGCAGATGGAGACGCAGTCTCCCTGCAGGACTCCATCTCAGGGTCCTGGGATCATGACTTGAACTGAAGGCATTCTCCTAACCCACTGAGCCACCCAGGTGTCCTATCCACCATCTTTTTTATCCATTCACCTATCGATGTATATGGGTTGCTTCCATAATTTGGTTATTGTAAATAATGCTGCAATAAACACAGGCATGTGTATATATTTTTGAATTTGTGTTTTCATATTCTTTGGGTAAACAGCCAGTAGTGAAATTCCTGGATAATATAGTAGTTGTGTTTTTAAATTTTTGAGGCACCTCCACAGTGGTTTCACCAGTTTGCCTTTGCAGCAACAGTGCGTAAGGTGTCCTGCTCCACATTTTCGCCAACACTTATTTCTTGTGTTTTTGATTTTAGCCATTCTGACGGGTATGCAGTGATCTCATTGTAGTTTTGATTTGCATTTCCCTGATGATGAGTGAGGTTGAGCATCTCTTCATGTGCCTGTTGGCCATCTGTATGTCCTTGGAAAAATAGCTGTCCATATCTTGTTTTTTAATTAGATTATTTGTTTTGGGGGCATTGAGTTTTATCAATTCTTTATGTATTTTGGATACTAACCCATTATTGGATATTTCATTTGCAAATATCTTCAGGAGGTCGTCTTTTTGTTTTATTGCTTTCTTTGCTGTGTAAAAGCTTTTTATTTTGCTGCAGTCCCAAGAGTTTGTATTTGCTTTTCTTTCCTTTGCCTCAGAAGATGTAACTAGAAGAACATTACTATTGCCGATCGATGTCAGAGAAATTACTGCTTGTGCTCTTTCTAGGGTTTTTATGTTTCAGGTCTCACATTTAAGTCCTGAATCCATCTGGAGTTTATTTTTGTGTGTGGTGTAAGACAGTGGACCTGTTTCATTCTTTTGCAAGCAGCTGTCCAGTTTTCCCAGCACATTTTGTTGAAGAGAATTTTTTCTATTGCGTATTCTTATCCCCTTTGTCATAGATTAACTGACCATCAGAGCATGTGTTAATTCCTGGGCTCTCTATTCTCCATTAATCTATGTGTCTATTTTTGTGTCAGTACCATAATGTTTTGGTTACTATAGCTTTGTAATGTAACTTGAAATCTGGGATTGTGATACCTCCAGTTTTACTGTTCAAGATTTCTTTGGCTATTCAGGGTTTGGGTTTTTTTATTATTATTATTGTTTTTGGTTTTGGTTGTTGTTGTTGTTGTTTTTGTTTTGTTTTGTTTGTCATTCCATACAAATTTTTAGAATTTTGTGCTCTAGTTCTGTGAAAAAAATGCTTTTGGTATTTTGGTAGGGATTTGCATTAAATCTGTAGATTGCTTTGGGCAGTATAGACATTTTAACAATAATGGTTTTTCCAAATCCATGAGCCTGGAATCTCTTTCCATTTGTTTTGTTTTCAATTTCTTTCATCAGTGTTTTATAGTTTTCAGAGAACAAGTCTTTCACATCTTGGTTAAGTTCATTCCTAGGTATTTTATTCTTTTTGGTGCAATTATAAATGGGGCTGTTTTCTTAATTTCTCTTTCTACTGCTTCACTATTAGTGTATTAGTATATGGAAATGCAAGGGATTCCTGTGCATTGATTTTTGTATCCTCGACTTTACTGAATTTATTTATCAGTTTTAATAGGGTTTTTTTGATGGAGTCTTTGGAGTTCCTGGATATAACATCATATCATCTGCAAATAGTTTTACATCTTCATTACCAATTTGGATGCCTTTTATTTCTCTTTTTTGTCTGCTTGCTGTGGCTGGGACTTCCAGTATTATGGGGAATAAAAGTGGCGAGAGTAGACATCCTTTCTTATTCCTGACCTTAAGGGAAAATCTCTATTTTTCCCCATTGAGGATGATATCAGCTATGAGTTTTTCATATAAGGTCTTTATTGTGTTGACGTATGTTCCTCTAAACCTATTCTGTTGACAGCTTTTATCATAAATGGATGTTGTACTCTGTCAAATGCTTTTTCTGCATCTATTGAGATGACTATATGGTTTTTGTCCTTTCTCTTGTTGATGTGATGTATCATGTTGATTTTGTGAATACTGAACCACCCTTGCAACCCTGGAATAAATCCCACTTGATTGTGGCAAATTATTTTTTTAAATGTGCTGTTGGATTTGGTTTGCTAAAATTTTGTTGAGGGTTTTGACATCTATGCTCATCAGAGACACTGGCCTGTGGTTCTCTTTTTTTGTATTTATCTACTTTTGGTATCAGAGTAATGCTGGCCTCATTGAATTTAGTAGCTTTTCTTCCTCTCCTACTTTTTGGAGTAGTTTGAGAAGAATAGGTATTAACTCTTCATCTCTTCATTAAATGTTTAGTAGAATTCATTTGTGAAGCCATCCTTTCCTGGACTTTAGTTTTTTGGGAGGTTGTTTTTTTTTTTTTTTTTTTAATTACATAGTCCATGTCATTGCTGGTAATCTGTTCAAATTTTCTATTCCTATTTCATTTGGGGGAGCTTATATGTTTCTCAGAATTTATCTATTTCTTCTAGGTTGTCCAATTTATTGTCAGATAATTTTTCATAATACTGTCTTATAATCTTTTGTCTTTCTGGGTGTTGGTTGTTATTTCTACTCTTTCATTTCTGATTTTGAGTCCTCGCCTTCTGCTTTTTTTGATGATCATGGCCAAAGATTTATCAATCTTCTCGATCTTTTCAAAGAACAACTTCGTTTCATTGATCTGTTCTTTTTTTTTTTTTAGTTTATTTCTAATCTTTATTAGAAACATACAACATTGTATGCCTATAGCAATGTATATTAAGTTGATTTAGACTTGTTTGAACACTTGGTTACTCCTCTTCCTCCCCTTCCCCTACTATTTGGGTATATGGAGCCATACTTTCTATCCTTTTATTTTGTGACTGATTTTTATAGCTATACTTAATTTTACTGCTTTGGTGCTTCCTACTTTTCTTACTCCTACTCATGGTCTTTCCACACACACAGTCCCCTTTAATATTTCTTGTAGGGCTGGCTTAATGGTCATGAATTTTTTAACTTTTTTTTGGTATGGAAACTCTATCTCTCCTTCTATTCTGAATGATAGTCTTGCTGGATAGAGTAGTCTTTGTTGCAAGGTGTTTTTGTTTTCATTTTCCTTTCAGCACTTTGAATACGTCATGCTACTCCCTCTAGCCTGCAAAGATTTTGTGTAAATCAGCTGGTGGCTTGACAGGAGTTCCACTGTATGCAACTGTTTTCCTTTCTCTTGCTGCTTTTAAAATTCTGTCTTTATCACTACTTTTTGCCATTTTAATTATTATGTGTCTTGGTATGGATTTCCTTGCATTTTACTGGGGGCTCTCTGGGCCTCCTGGATGTGGATTTTTGTTTCCTTCCTCAGATTCAGGAAGTTTTCTGCTGTTATTTCTCCAAATTTTCTGCCTCCTTTACTCTCTCTTCTCCTTCTGGGATCCCTAGAAGGTGAATGTTGGCTATACTTTATGGTGTCATTGAGTTCCCTAAGTCTGTTTTCATTTTTTATTATTTTTTTCCTCTCTTGTTCAATTTGATTGCTTTCCACTGGTCTGTCCTCCAGGTCACTGATCCATTCATTGGCTTCCTCTAGTGTACTGTTTGTTCTGTCCAGTGTATTTTTAATTTCAGTTACGGAATTCTTCATCTCTGATATGTCCTTTATGTTTTCTCTTTTTTGAGGGTCTCCCTGAGATTCTCCACTCTTAAGTACAGTGAATATCTTTATAATGACCATTACTTTAACTCTTCTGTCTGGCATATTATCCCCATTTTGTTTGGCTCTCTTGCTGTGTTTTTGTCCTATTCTTTCATTTGGCACATATTCTTCTGTCTCCTCATTTTGTCTAAGTCTGTTTCTATGTTTTGGGTAAGTCAGCTATGTCTCCAGCTCTTGAAAGTAGTAGCCTTATGCAGAAGAGGTCCTGTGGTGCCCTACAATGCTGCGCCCCCTGTTCACAGGCTGGACTTCAGGCATGTCTCCTATGTGTGTTGCATACACACTACTCTTGTGGCTAAGCTGTGTTTGCCTTCAGACTGGTCATGGACGATGGATCTCTCTGCCTCTTGTGGGCAGAGTTGGGTCCCTGTGGTGTTAGTGCACCAGTCTGGGGCTGCCTTGCCCATGGGTTGAGTCAGACCAGGAATTTGCCAGAACTGTAGTCACAGCAAACTCCAGGGGGCTCTCCCTGTGTTGTCCCCTGCAAAGCTTTTATTGGTGGTGGGGCCATCAGTCATACAAGATGTCTACCCCCAGCCCATTGCTGGGGCTGCAGTTGGACTGGAGTGTGTGTGATACTTTCCCTCTTCCCAAGGCAGGAGTCTCTCTGGGGTGGTGCTGGCCTCTATTAGAGCTTCTTTCATACTTGCCAGGATTTTGGTAACCCTTAGGCGTCTGGCAGGAGACCATCCAATTGGAGGGGGTAGGTTCACAGAAGAATGCAGGGAAAGGGCACATGGAGTTAGCAGCTCTAGGTCTGTTGTGGGAGGGGACCTGGAGCCACTTCAGAAAACTTCTCCCACAGGTCTGGGGTGGGGGGCAAGTCCTCAGGAGAGTACTGGAGTGGGGCCTGTGGTGTCAGCCAGGTGTGGTCCCCAGGAGAAGGGAACCTACAAGCCTGGGATGAGGTTGGCCAGGTTGGAGGGATTAGATCTACTGAAGAGTTTGGGAATGGGCCCCAGGGTGTTAGCAGGGTTTGCCAAGGTCTGTTGTGGGAGACTTGGAGCCCAGGCCTAGCTGGAGGGGGCAGAACACAGGAGCACTGGACTGTTAGCATGTTAGGTGGAGAGTGTTCAAGCTGATCTTATTCCCACAGGTGTCTGTGTATCTAGGCTGAGGGCTGGGGAGAGGGAAATGGTGCCTGCCTGCCAGCTCCTTTGTTCCAGAGAAGTCTCCTAAAGATCTCTATTCCTCCAGTACATGTTCTGGGATTAGCTAACATCCTGAGTGTTTTTTCGAACTCTTCTACGTTGAATCTCCATGGGCTAGACATTGTGTTGTCTCTTTAAGGGTGAGGACTCAGTTTCCTATCGCCCTCCTGGTTCTCCCAGAACTGAACCTGCTGATTATTTAAAGTTCTAGGTGTTAAGCCCTGCAGATTGAAAGAACTCATGTAGGGGCGCCTGGGTGGCTCAGTGGATTTCGTCTCTGCCTTCAGCTCAGGTCATGATCCCAAGGTTCTCTCTGCTCAGCAGGGAGCCTGCTTCCTCCTCTCTCTCTGCCTGCCTCTCTGCCTACTTGTGATCTCTGTATGTCAAATAAATAAAATCTTTAAAAAAAAAAACACAAAACTACTCATGTAATTAGGCCCCTTTGGTTTTCAAAGCCAAATGTTAGGAATCTGTCTTCCCTGGGTGAGTTCCCTGTGCCTGGGGGTTTCTACAGAGGTCTGTTTCCCTCCACCCCCATGGGCATCCCTCCCTCCCACATATAATGCTATGGTCCCTTTTAACTCCTGAATGTGCCCTTGCCCTTCCTACCATCTTCAGTGTGGCCTCTTGTCTACGTTTAGCTGTGGAGAGTCTGTTCTGCCAAGGTTTGGGTCATTTTCTGGGTTATGCACACTGATGTGAATATCTGTGTCTCCGTGGGACAAGGCAAGCATAGGATCCTCCTACTCTGCCATCTTCTTTAGAAATCCAGCCATGTGATCCTAGAATCCAATTTTGACCATAGCCAGCCAGCCCGAGAAAGCCTCATAACTGGCCCTTAGTTTTTAGGTTTTGGGAAACTCAGGATTCTTTGAACTCTACCAGGATCTAAATCTAGTCCTTATTCTGATGCCACGTGCCCTAAATATCTAACCTGAGTTTGAGCAAAACAGAACTTTTCTTTGGGGACTTTACATCCCTTTAAGTCTAAAAGTTTTAAGAGATGGATGCTTTCTTCCTATGAAGAGGTTTGGCAAGGGGACCAGAGAAGCAAATCATCTACATTTAATAATAACAAAGCAGAAACTGCAGAAAACTTCACTGCCTTCAAGGTTTGTGAAAAGTTACACTCTGTGTAACCCTGGGGCACTGCTGTCCAGGTGGATTGCCATTCTTCCCAAGTGAAGGCAACTGGAATATTAAAAAAAATGTACCACATAGGTCCATTCCAGTGAAAATTTTTGCTTTTAGTAGGACTTGATGTGAGCATATGAAGGTCAGGAATAATAGGATATCGAGGGATAACAATGCTATTTATTGCTTGGAAGTCCTGGACAAACCTCCAGCCTTGGCCATTAGGTTTTCTCACTGTTAGAATAAGGATCTTACAGGGACTAGTAAGGAAATAATAAGGCCCTGAGCTTTGTAGTCCTCTATTATAGGCTTGATGCCCTGAAAGGCTTCCTTATGAGACATTGTATTAATTCTAGGGAGAGGTTTTGAGGGATCTATTTGAATCCTGATGGAAGGTACACTGTAGATTCTGCCAATATCATTTGAAGATTTTGCTCATAAAGAGGATGGTAGCTGATCCAGTAGGAATAAATGACTAGCAACCCCAGACTCAGCTATACGCTATCATCAGAGACAGAACATAGACAGGATGGCAAAGGGTCATTTATTTTCCCTTGTTCACTACTTTGGGTCCTACTGTGAAATACTGGAATTATTTTCCCCCTTTGAGAAAAATTCTGGCGTGATATTTTCCTAAGAAATCTCAGCCCAGTAAATGAATAGGGTTGGAAGAAATAAGGAGAAAAGAGTGTGAATCTCTCAAAGGGCCTAGACAGAATGGACTAGATTCATAGATGGGAACCTCTTGAGGTTTTATCAAAGACTCCCATTATTTAAGCTGTTTTGGTGCCTGAGGCAGGGGCTGCTTTATAGCAGTGGGGCAAAGAATTGAGATTGTAGCTCTAGTGTCCATAAGGGCAGAGACGTTCCCAATCTGGAGAGCCTTATTCCCAAGCTAATTAAGAGAGGATTGGGAAGAGCCCCTATAGTTCCTTACAGTCCCATCATTGGGCCTTAAGAGGATGCTGGCTAGAGGGCTAAAGGTACCTGAAGCTCTTAAGTTCGTTACAATCTTTTTTCCAATGTCCTGGTTTCTTGCAATAATAGCTTCTGGTTTTGTCAAGGGACCTTCATTTGCTGGAGTTGTACACTGAAAATTTTATCAGTCCTTCCTCCAAGTGACTGATCTAACATGTGAGCAAGCTGGTTTGCCAGGTCAATTAAATCTACAGTGGGCCTCCTTTTCCATTTTAT
Source organism: Mellivora capensis (assembly GCA_004024625.1). NCBI lineage: Eukaryota > Metazoa > Chordata > Mammalia > Carnivora > Mustelidae > Mellivora > Mellivora capensis. Next base: position 24,298 of record PISX010009695.1, on the reverse strand, counting down.
CCTGGTCCCTCTAACTAAAAGGAAGAGACCTCAGATTACCCCATTAAAAAGTATAGTTAAATGCTACCCCAGTGATTTCAACATCTAAAGGAAGACCAGAAGTTTCCTTAAAGACAATTTGGAATCTGTTGTAATAATCATGAATGGATTCATCAGGCTTTTGGGTATAAGTCTGAATTTTGTTCCAATTAGCAGACTTCGGAAGTCATTGTAATCTCTCAGTGAAGATTTCCAGTAGGTTTTTTAAGCATCTTACCAAAAGTTAGGGATCTAACTTCTATTCAGGATGTTCCCAGTTGGGCTAGTTTCATCCAGTGTTTAGCCTGACCCTCAGCAGCAAGCATGTGACCATTTGATACATATCTGAGACCAATGTGGTAAGTTTGAATAAGTATATTAAATTTTTTGCAAACTTCTGCTCAGTCACTTCAGGAAGCTCTTTAGGGCTCACAGTTCAGCCTAGACCAGGGAACATCAGAAAGTTGGGTTCTATTTAGATCTTCAGAAGACTTGACTTTAAAGGGGTGAATTGGAAGAGGTCCAGGAGAGGAGGTAGCAGAGGGAGTGTCAGAGGTGAGGAAGCAGTGAGCCCAGATAGCTCCAAAGATACTGCACCTGTCGACTCACCCACCCTGGAGCTGTCCGTGGTCTTCTCTTGATCCCATCTCTGATCACCAGCTAAAATAAACAGGCTGTGGCAAAACTATAGACAAGTCTGAAGAACAAAGGAGAGGCATACTTTAAGGAGAAAATAGGTAAGTTGGGAAGGTTGTTAAGAACTAAAAGTCCATTTGAGTTTTACCAAAACCAAAGTTCGATTGAAACAAACATTGGTGGGAAAGGAAAGTTTGCCCTATTTAGGGAACCGGCAATCTGAAAAGATGGTGGACTAATGTCCAAAGACCATCTCTCTTTGGTGAATGAGTTAAATATACATAGGGTTTATGCTACTTGGAACACAGTTATAGGAATAAGCTGGGAGTTCAAAGGATGGTGGTTTTTCATTGGTTGAGTTATTGCCAATGAGGAAAGCATGTTTTCCTCTGGCTGGAGTAGCAAGGTGGTATCCATGGGCAAGGTCAAATCCATGTAAGGTCAACTCCCTCTCTTCCTATTGGTTCTGCAATTGACTGCAAGTAGTAGGGTGTGGGAGTTCCCGTTGTCAAAACTTCCTGACTGTTTTAGGGAGATTTCTCATTACCTTTTTTTACAGTGTCTGAAGGAAATGGGTTTTTTAAAAAGAAAAACAAAAAAGAATTCCTTGAAATTTATAAAATTGGTAATTTAAATAATAAGTTTTGAAGCTAACATTGAGGAAATTCCATGAATTCCACAAAGTTCCATGAACATAGAAAAAGTAGGTAGAGAATAGGAGACAAAAGAAATAAAAAGTTGAGAACAAAAATAAGGGGAGAATATCTGTCTAATGGAACCTTCAGAAAGAGAAGAGAAAATAGGTGGTATGTGAATTCGCAATGATGTATCTTGGTGGGACCTTTCAAACCACTTATCATGGGTACTTGGTAAACCTTTCAAAGAAGAGACTGGTTATCCCACTCTGGAAAATGTTTTGTTTTGTTTTATGATTTTATTTATTTGACAGAGGGGGCACAAGCAAGGGGAACAGGAGATAGAGAAGCAGGCTTTCCACTAAACAGGGACTTGATCCTAGGATCTTGGGATCATGACCTTAGCCAAAGGCAGATCTTAACCAACTGAGTCACCCAGGCGCCCCTCTGGGAAATGTTCTTACAGAGCTTTCCGTGTGAGCAGACAAAGCTCATTGTCATTTCTTAAAATTTACTTTTTTATTTTAATCCCAGTATAGTTAATATACAGTGTTACAGTAGTTTCAGGTGGACAATATACTGACTCAACAATTCCCTACGTCGCCTGGTGTTCATTTGACAAGCGAACTCATTAATCCATCACCTATTTCACCCAATCCCCCACCCACCTCCCCTCTGGCAACCATCAGTTTGTTTTCTAGAATTAAGAGTCTGTTTCTTAGCTTGTCTCTCTCTTGCTCTTTTTTTTTTTCTTTTACTCATTTGTTTCATTTCTTATTTTCCATATAGGAGTGAAATCACATGGTATTCATCTTTCTCTGACTTATTTCACCTGGCGTATACTCTCTAGCTCCATCCGTGTCATTGCAAATGGCAAGACTTCATTCTTTTTTTTATGGTAAATAATATCCCATTGTGTGTGTGTGTGTGTGTGTGTGTGTAAAGTATATGTGAATATATATAATATGTATAATATCACCTCTTCCTTACCCATTCATCAGTCAGTGGACACTTGGGCTGCTTTTGTATCTTGGCTATGGTTAATAATGTTTCTGTAAAGATCAGGGTGCATGTATCCCTTTAAATTAGTGTTTTTGTATTCTTTGGGTAAATATCCAACAGTGCGATTACTGGATCTTAGGGTAGCTCTGTTTTGTTTTTTCTTCTTTTTCAGGAAACTTCATATAGTTTTCACAGTGGTTGCACCATTTTGCATTCCTACCAACAGTGCAAGAAGGTTCTTTTTTCCCTCACATCCTCCCCAAAACGTTTTTCTTACATTTTTGATTCTAGACATTCTGACAGGTGTAAGGTGATATCTCTTTGTAGTTTTGATTCACATTTCCCTGAGGGTAAGGGATGAGGAGCATCTTTTCATATGTCTGTTGGCCACCTGGATGTCTTCTTTGAAGAAAGGGCTATTCATAGTTCTTCCCATTTTTTAATTGGACTATTTGTTTTTTGGTTGTTGATTTATGTACTTGCGTTATATATCTTGGATACTAACCCTTTATTGGAAATATCATTTACAAATATTTGCTCTAATTCAGGAGGTTGTCTTTTTAGTTTTGCTTGTTGGTTCCTTCACTGTGTAGAAGCTTTTTATTTTGATGTAGTCATGATAGTTTTCTTTGTGCTTTTATATCCCTCACCTCAGGACACATACCTAGAAAAATGTTATGACCAATGTCAAAGACACTGTGCTCTCTTCTAGGATTTTTATGGTTCTGGGACTCACATTTAAGCCTTTAATCCATTTTGAGTTTATTTCTGTGTGTGGTATTCGAAAGTGACCCAGTTTTATTCTTTTGCATGTAGCAGACCAGTTTTCCAAACACCATTTGTTGAAGAGACTTTTTCCCATTGGATATTCTTTTTTGCTTTGCTGAAGATTAATTGACCATATAATTGTGGGTTTATTTCTGGGTTTTATATTCTGTGTCATTGATCTAGGATATCTATTTTTGTGCCAGTACCATACTGTTTTGATCAATACCACTTTGTCATAGAATTTGAAGTCTGAAATTATGTCTCCATAGGATTATTTTAGGATTATTTGTTCCAGTTCTGTAAAAGATGCTGGTAGTGTTTTGATAAGAATTGCATTAAATGTGCAGATTGCTTTGGGTAGTACAGACATTGTAACAATATTTGTCCTTCCAATCTATGAGCATGGAATGTCTTTCCATTTCTTTGTCGTTTCCATTTCTTTCATCAGTGTTTCATAGTTTTCATGGTATAGGTCTTTCACCACTTTAGTTAGGTTTTTTCCTAAGTATCTTCTTATTTTTGGTGCAATTGTAAAAGGGATTGTTTTCTTAATTTCTCTTTCTGCTACTTCATTCATAGTGTATAGAAATGCAACAGATTTCTGCACATTGACTTTGTATCCTGTGACTTCACTAAATTCATTGACCCGTTCTAGTAGGATTTTTGTTTGTTTTGTGGAGTTTCTAGAGTTTTCTATATAGAGTATCAGGTCATCTACAAATAGTGAAAGTTATACTTCTTTACCAATTTGGATGTCTTTTATTTCTCTTTATTGTCTAATTGCTGTGGCTAGGACTTTCAGTGCTTTGTTGAATGAAAGTGGTGAGAGTGGACATCCTTGTCTTGTTCCTGACCTTAAGGGGAAAACTATCAATTTTTGCCCATTTTTGACCATTGAGTATGATGTTTACAGTGGATTTTTCATGTATAGCCTTTATTATTATGAGGTATATTCCCTCTAGACCTATTTTGTTGAGGGCTTTTATGAGTGAATGTTGTACTTTTATCATAAGATACTTATTATCATAAGATCTTTATCCTTTCTTTTGTTGTAATGTATCATGTTTATTGATTTATGAACATTGAACCACCCTTGCATCCAAGGAATAAACCTACTTGACTGTGGCGAATTAATTGTTTTCAATGTATTGTTGGATTCAGTTTGCTAATGTTTTGTTGAGGATTCTTGTGTCTACGTCCATCAGAGATACGGGCCTGTTCTTTTTTTGTGGTGTCTTTATCTGGTTTTGGTATCAGGGTGATACTGGCCTCATAGGATGAATTTGGAAGTTTACTCCTATTTTTTGGAATAGTTTAAAAAGAATAGGTATGAATTCTTCCTTAAATGTTTGGTGGAATTTACTTGTGAACCCATCTGGTTCTGGGCTTTTGTTTTGAGGGAGTTTTTTTTGTTGTCGTTACTGATTCAGTGACCTTCCTGGTAATCCATCTGTTCAAGGTTTCTATTTCTTCTTGTTTCAGTTTTGGGAGGTTTCTAGGAATTTATCCTTTTCTATAATTCTATATGTTCCTAGGATTTACCCATTTCTTCTAGGTTGTCCAATTTATTAGCATATAGGTTTTCATATTCTCTTTTACAAGTGTATTTCTGTGGTGGTATTTCTCTCATTTCTGATTTTGAGGTTTTGTTGTGGTTTTTTTTTTTTTGTTTTTTGTTTTTTGGTTGTTGTTTTTTGTTTTGTTTTGTTTTGTTTTATGAGTCCGGCTAGAGGTTTATCAATTTTGTTGATCTTTTTGAACACATCTCTTGGTCTCATTGATCTGTTCTGTTTTTCAGTTTCTGTGTCATTTATTTCTGTTCTAATCATTATTTCCTTTCTTCTGCTGGTTTAGGGTTATCTCCTTAAGATGTAAGGTTAGGTTATTTGAGACTTTTCTTGATCCTTGAGATAGACTTGTAGTGCTATAAACTTCCCTGTAAGAACACTTTTGCTGCATCCCTAAGGTTTTGGGCTGCTGTGTTTTCATTTTTGTTTCCATGTACTTTTTGATTTGTTTTCTCTTTCTTTTTCTTTTTTTTTTTTTTTTTTTTTTTTTTTTTTTTTTTTTTTTTTTTTTTTTTTTTTTTTTTTTTTTTTTTTTTTTTTTTTTTTTTTTTTTTTTTTTTAAAGATTTTACTTATTTAGTTGCATGAGAGAGCAGGGGGGAGAGGGAGAGGGAGAAGCAGACTCCCCACTAAGCAGGGAGCCTGACATGGGACTTCATCCCTGGACCCTGAGATCATGACCTGAGTCGAAGGCAGTTGCTTAACTGAGTCACCCAGGTCCCCTTTTCTGTGATTTTCTGGTTGACCCTTTCATTGTTTAGTAGCATGTTTTTTAAACTCCATGTATTTGTGGTCTTTCCAGACTTTTTTCTTGGGGTCAATTTCTAGTTTCATAGTGTCGTGGTCAGAAACGATCCATGGTATGACTTTGATCCATTTGAATTTGAGGTTGTTTTATGACCTATTATGTGATGTATTCTAGGGAATGTTTCATGTACACTTGAAAAGAGTGTGTATTCTGAACAGAGCTCATATTTGAATGCTTCATAAAATTCTATTGTCCAGAACTAAATAGCATATTTAACTGTTCCTTTTTCTGGTGAGCATTGAAGTGTTTTCTGTTTCTTGGCATTACAAATAATGTTGCTATAAACATCCTATAATCCTTGTCCTTGCAGATGTTTTACTATTTCTTTTTTTTTTTTTTTTAAGATTTTATTTCTTTATTTGAGAGAGAGGCAGTGAGAGAGCATGAGCGAGGAGAAGGTCAGAGGGAGAAGCAGACTCCCCATGGAGCTGGGAGCCTGATGCGGGACTCGATCCCGGGTCTCCGGGATCATGACCTGAGCCAAAGGCAGTTGTCCAACCAACTGAGCCACCCAGGCGTCCCTGTTTTACTATTTCTACAAGAAATATTCCTCAAAACAAAATTTCTGGATCAAAGAATATGAACATTTTTAATTTAAAATTCAAAGATTGCCTTTTCTTCCCAACACACAAATTTGTACTGCCACCAGCAGAATTCAAGGGTGCCATTTTCCCCATGCCTTAGCCAATACTGGATGCTAATGGTCTTTTAAGTTGTTTTCCAGCCTAATAGTCTATAAAAATTAGGTCTCATTATTATTTTAATTTGCATTTTCCTTAAAATTATCATTTGTATATCTTGTCCTATAACCTGTGAACTGGCCATTCATATCCTTTGAAAATTTCTATTGGATTATTTTTTTTCTTCACTCATTTCTAGGAGCTCTTTGTGTTCTGCATAGAGGCTTTTACCTTAAAAGTTACCAGTATTCTAATCAGTTTTGTCTTTTATCTTTCAGATGTCTTGATAATACAGAAGTGTGTAATAAGTATGTAGTCAAAAGGTTTTGTCTTACCTGCAAAATTAAAATAGACTTCTGTATATTTTTGTGCAAATCTCATGTTACTTTTTTATATTTAGCACTTTATTCTTCAGAAATTAACTGTGGATACAGTAATACTCTTACTTTACTATGTTTTCCTAAATGAAATCACTGGCAGCAACACGATTTATTGAATAGCCTGAACTCTTCTCTTTGCAGTGAAATGACTATATAATGAATGGTATGTGGGTGGTCTACTTGTCTATTCTAGGCCAATACCACATTTTTCCTATTATTCATTATAGTTTAATGCTATATTAAAATATTGGCTTGAAAATATGCTCCTTCACTCTTTTAAAGGGCTGATAAATGAACCTAATTTGTATTTTGAGTCCTTTTTTCCCCTGGGGTGTTAAAAAAAAAACAACAAAAAACAATTTCAATCAGTTTGAACACTCCCTCCTGCCCTTTTCTCTAGGATTGCTGTAGATGCAAGGGGGTGGGCGGGCACAGGGCACCATCTCAGGGACCTGCCTGTGTATGACTGTGGTCTGTTCCCTACAGTGCACTCTGCTTCCTCCCTAGAAAGCTCAGAGTTTAACTTTTTTTCTTTTTCAAATTTGCTGAGCTGTTTCTTCCATTTGGACTACTATCCAGTGGAGTAGGTCATAGCACAACATAAATAACTAAAAATACAGTGATCATATATTGAACTGCTAACTAACACATTAGCACAAAAGAAGAAAGCCCATGTTCTTTATTGGGAGTTCAGATAGACTTTTCCAAGACAGTAAATCCTTCACGTTTAGTCAATCTCCTATCTTATCTGCTTTATAGTTTTCTTCCAAATGTTACACAGTCCAGTCTACTCAGTAAATGCCTGTGTTTCCTATTACCTAACATTGACCGATTCCTTGTAAACTATTATCCTGGTCTTATGGTGTCAAAGAGTCTTTGGCCTTTCTCCTGAGCTGGCTTTCATTACAAAGAGATCTTTACTTATCTGATAATACCTTTTGATGAGTCATCAAGATTAAATAGCACCACTTTGAAAAATTCCTATTGCCACCCAGGCACCTGGTTTTACTCACCTGACTCAATCATCCTATCCAAATTTGGTAAACCAGTTGTTCTCTTAGTCTACTAGAGATGAAATCTTGATGACTTGCCAGCTAGGTTTGCCTTAAAATCAAAGACACTAATACCAGACATTATACAAAGATAACTTACTAGACCATCCCAGGCTAACAGTGGGCCTTTGTGCCCAAGTGTACCTTCCTTCCTTAGTAATTAATGTAGTTTATAAAGAATTCTAGGTTTTTGCTCATGCTGCTCTGTCTAGAGTTCATTCCTCGTCACCCAGTTAAACACATTTATTCTTTAAAACAACCTACAGTCCCTAATTCCAGGAGTCTTGGTACAACACCATTACCACCCAACCCAACATTATATGGATTAAGTGACCATCTTTAGAATTTACATAATGCTCCAGGTGGTTCTCCATTCATTGTTTCCACTATAATGGGCTCTTCCTGAGGGCAGGGATTTGGGACTATTTTTTGCCAAGCACTTGGTGGGACAAACTAAATGTTCATGGTGTGAATGAATATAGAAATCACAATTGCCATGAAAGAAAATTTAAGGTGGTTCTATAACCAAAGTTCTCCTGGCCCTCAGTGATTTCTCAGATTGTGGGGTCAAGGACTGGCTTGAATTTAAGATGTGACAGAAGTCAAAGTGGAGCACAAGGATGACAGTGTCAAGCACTGTCATTAAGAGGCATAAAGAACAGTAACATGATGGGACACCTGGGTTGCTCAGTTGGGTAAGCATCTGCCTTCAGCTCAGGTTGTGATCCCAGAGTCTGACTCCCTGCCCAGAGGGCAGCCTCCCTCTCCCTCTCTCTCTGTCCCCCTGCTCTTGTTCTCTCTCGCTCTCCCTGTCTCTTTCTCACTTTCTCTCTCAATTAGAATCCTATAAAAACAACAACAAAAAAACCCAATAACATGGTCACAGATCATTGGAGGAGACTCCTCTGGTTAGTTTCCTGAACCTAAAAGCAGGATCTTGTCAACAGAATCAATGTAGGGAGAGAACCTCCAGTTCAGCTAGCTCTCAGAGATGCAGATGTCTTTAGGACTAGAGAATTATTTTTAAAAAGTTCAATCTGAAAGGTACCCAGGTAGAGCAGTTGGTTAAGCATCTGCCTTTGGCTCAGGTCATGATCCCAGGCTCCTGGAATCAAGCCCCACATTGGGCTCACTGCTCTGTGGGGGCCTGCTTCTCCCTCTGCCTGCCATTCTCCCTGCTTGTCCTCACCCTCTCTCTCTCTTTCTCTCATATAAATAAATAAATAAATAAATAAATAAATAAAAGCTTTAAAAAGTTCCACTTGACAACTCAGTGCAATATTTTATACTTTACCATCAACAGCAAGAAAGTATCAACCAAACAGGATACAAACTAGTAAGATTGAGTTGAAGATGAAAATGTGCCACATCTTGTCTTTAATGGTATCATTTTTTAATTAACATGTAATATTTGTTTCAGGGGTACAGGTCTGTGATTCATCAGTCTTATATAATACCCAGTGTTCATTACAGCACATACCCTCCCCAATGTCCATCACCCTGTTACCCCCTCCAGCAACCCTCAGTTTATTTGCTAAGATTGAGTCTCTTATGGTTTGTCTCACTCTCTGGTTTCATCTTGTTTCATTTTTTTCCTCTCTTCCCCTATGATCCTCTGTCTTGTTTCTTAAATTCCACATATCAGTTAGATTATATGATAATTGTCTTTCTCTGGTTGGCTTATTTTGCTTAGCATAATACCCTCCAGTTCCCTCTGTCATTGCATATGGCAAGATTTCTTTTTTTTTTAATGTTCAGTTAGCCAACATATAGTACATCATTAATTTTTGATGTAGTGTTCAGTGAATCACCAGTTATGTATAACACCCAGTGTTCATCTCCACATGTGCCCTTCTTAATACCCATCAGCCTGTTACCCCGTCCTCTTACCGCCCTCCCTTCTACAACCCACAGTTTCTTTCCTAGAGTCCAAAGTCTCTCATGATTTGTCTCCCTCTGATTTCTTCCCATTCAGTTTTCCCTCCCTTCCCCTATCATCCTTCACACTATTCCTTATGTTCCACATATGAGTGAAACCATATGATAATTGTCTTTCTCTGCTTGACTTATTTCACTTAGCATAATCCCCTTCAGTTCCATCCATGTGGATGCAAATGATGGGTATTCGTCCTTTCTGAAGGCCGAGTAATATTCCATTGTATATATGGACCACATCTTTATCCACTGATCTGTTGAAGGACATCTCAGCATCTTCCACAGTTTGGCTATTGTGGACATTGCTATGAACATCGGGTTGCATGTGCCCATTATTTTCACTACATGTGTATCTTTAGGTAAATACCTAGTAGTCCAATCGCTGGGTCATAGGGTGGTTCTATTTTGAACATCTTGAGGAGCCTTCATTCTGTTTTCCAGAGTGGCTGCACCAGCTTGCATTCCCAACAATGGTATAAGAGTGTTCTCCTTTCTCCGCATCCTTATCAACATTTGTTGTTTACTGTCAATTTTTGCCATCCTACCTGGTGTAAGGTGGTTCTCATTGTGGTTTTGATTTATATTTCCCTGATGCTGAGTGATCTTGAAGATTTTTTCATTTGTCTGCTAGCTATTTGTATGTCTTCTTTGGAGAAATGTCTGTTCATGTCTTCTGCCTATTTATTGATTGGATTATTTGTTTTTTGGGTGTTGAGTTTGAGAAGTTCTTTATTGATCTTGGATACCACTCCTTTATCTGTAATGTCATTTGCAAGTATCTTCTCCCATTCCATGGGTTGTCTTAGTTTTGTTGACTGTTTCCTTTGCTGTGCAGAAGCTTTTGATCTTGATGAAGTCCCAAAAGTTCATTTTTGCTTTTCTTTCCTTTGCCTTTGGAGACATATCTTGAAAGAAGTTGCTGTGGCTGATATCAAAGAGGTTACTGCCTATGTTCTCCTCTAGGATTCTGATGGATTCCTGTCTCACCTTGAGGTCTTTTATCCATTTCGAGTTTATCTTTGTGTATGATGTAAGAGAATGGTCGAGTTTCATTCTTCTACACACAGCTGTCCAATTTTCCCAGCACCATTTATTGAAGAGACTGTCTTTTTTCCACTGTATATTTTTTCCTGCTTTGTCAAAGATTAGTTGACCATAGAGTTGAGGGTCCATATCTGGGCTCTCTACTCTGTTCCACTGGTCTATGGGTCTGTTTTTGTGCCAGAACCATGCTGTCTTGGTGATCATAGCTTTGTAGTAAAGCTTGAAATCAGGCAACATGATGCCCGCAGTGTTTTCTTTTTCAACATTTCCTTAGCAATTAGGGGTCTCTTTTGGTTCCCTACAAATTTTAGGATTTTTTGTTCCAGCTCTTTTAAAAATGCCTGTGGAATTTTGATCAGAATGGCATTAAAAGTATAGATGCTCTAGGCAGTATAGACACTTTAACAATGTTTATTCTTCTGATCTATGAGTATGGAATAGTCTTCCATCTTTTTGTGTCTTCTTCAATTTCTTTCATGGGTATTCTGTAGTTCCTCGAGTACAGACCCTTTGCCTCTTTGGTTAGGTTTATTCTCAGGTATCTAATGGTTCTTTGTGCTATAGTAAATGGAATTGATTCTCTAATTTCCCTTTCTATAGTTCCATTGGGTAGTGTATAAGAAAGGAACTGATTTCTGTACATTGATTTTTGTATCCTGCCACATTACTGAATTGCTGTATGAATTCTAGTAGTTTGGAGATGGAGTCTTTTGGGTTTTCCATATAAAGTATCATGCCATCTGTCAAGTGAGAGAGTTTGACTTCTTCATTGCCAATTTGAATACCTTTTATTTATTTTTGTTGTCTGATTGCTATTTCTAGGACTTCTAATACTATATTGAACAAGAGTGGTGAGAGTGGGCATCCTTGTTGTGTTCCTGATCTCAACGGGAAGGCTGTGAGCTTTTTCCCATTGAGGATGATATTTGCTGTGGGTCTTTCATAGATAGACTTGATGAAGTTCAGGAATGTTCCCTCTATCCCTATACTTTGAAGCATTTTAATCAGGAACGGATGCTAGATTTTTGTCAAATGCTTTTTCTGCATCAATTAAGACCATGTGGTTCTTCTCTCTTCTTATTGATTTGTTCTATCACATTGATTGATTTGTGAATGTTGAACCATCCTTGTAACCCAGGGATGAATCCCACCTGGTCATGGTGGATAATCTTTTTAATGTGCTGTTGGATCCTGTTTGCTAGGATCTTGTTGAGAATCTTAGCATCCATATGCTTTTTAACCTCTGGTGTTTGCATTCCTTCCAAATTTTTCTTTGTGGTTGTGTTCCAGTTTTAAATCATTGTGGTCTGAAAATATGCAGGGAATAATCTCAATCTTTTGATATCAGCTGAGCCCTGATTTGTGTCCTAGTATGTGATCTATTCTGGAGAAATTTCTATGTGCACTCAAGAAGAATGAGTATTCTGTTTTGGGATGGAATGTTCTGTATGTATCTATGAAGTCCATCTGGTCCAATATGTCCTTCAAAGCTCTTGTTTCTTTGCTGATCCTCTGCTTAGATGACCTGTCTATTGCTGTGAGTTTAGTGTTAAAGTCTCCTGCTATTAATGTATTATCAGTATGATTCTTTGTTTTGGTTATTAGTTGATTTATGTAGTTGGCTGCTCCCACGGTGGGGACATAGATATTTACAGTTGTTAAATTTTTTTCTTGGGTAGACCCTTTAAGAATGATACAGTGCCCCTCTACATCTCTTACTATAGTCTTTGGTGTAAAATCTAACTTGTCTGATACAAGGATTGCTATCCCAGCTTTCTTTTGATGTCCATTAGCATGGTAAATTGTTTTCCACCCCCTCACTTTCAATCTGGAGGTGTCTTTAGGTTTAAAATGAGTCTCTTATAGACATATAGATGAGTCCTGCTTTTTCATCCAATCTGAAACCCTGTGTTTTTTGATGGGAGCATTCAGCCCATATACATTGAGAGTAACTATTGAAAGATATTAATTTGGTGCCACTGTATTGCCTGTAAAGTCCCTGTTTCTATAGATTGTCTGTTAATTTCTGGTCTATATTACTCTTGGGGTCTTTCTTCTTTTGTAGAATCCACCTTAATATTTCTTGCAGAGCTGGCTTGATGGTCACATATTCTTTCAGTTTCTGCCTGTTCTGGAAGGTTTTTATCTCTCTATCTGTTCTGAATGACAGCCTTGCTGGATAAAGTATGCTTGGCTTCATGTTCTTCTAATTTAGTACTCTGAATATGTCTTGCCAGGTCTCTGTGGATAGGTCTTATGTTATTCAGATGTTCCTTCCTTCATACATAGGAAATCTCTTCCCCCATAGTTGCTCTCAATATAGCTTCCTTGGCTCTATAATCTGGAAGCTTCACTCTTATATGTTGGGGTGTTGATCTATTTTTATTGATTTTGGGAGGGGTCCTCTCTGCCTCTTAGAGAGGAATTCTTGTTTCCTTCCCCATATTAGGGAAGTTCTCAGCTATGATTTTCTCAAATATAGCTTCTAGTCCTCTCTCTCTTTCCACACCTTCAGGAAGGATCCCAATAATTTTGACATTGTAATGTTTCATGGCATCATTGATCTAAGTCTATTTTCATGGGCTACTAGCAGCCTATCCTTATTTCCCTCCACTTCCTTCCATTCTATCAGCTTATCTTCTAGATCACTGATTAATTCTTCTGCCTCATTTATATGGCTTGTACAGAATCCAGTTTAGAGTGCTTCTCATTCATAGCATTTTTAAGTTCAGCCTGATTAGATCTCATATTTGCCCTTAGAGATTCTATATTGTCTCTGACATTTTGCTTATATCCATATCTATTAGTTCTTTGGCAGAGAACATTGTCTCTTAGTCTTTTCTTTGAGAGTTGCTCTTCCTAGTGATTCTGTTGAAGGATGGTTGAGCAAATGAACAGAGTCTAGAATATCAACCACGACCCAAGCAAAATGCACCTTAGAAAAAAATTTGAAGTGGTCAAAAGCTACCACAGATATGCATCCAAAGCCAAGATGATCCAAAACAATAAAATAGGAAAAACAAAGGGGGTGGGGGGAGATTGTAATCCCTCAGGGTGGACAAAACAAGGTGATCTGCCTGTTCCTGAATGATTTTTGATCTGTGTGTTAGAAGATACTATATCCCAAAATTGCAAAGAAATCAGAATATATATGTATAGTTATAGATATATCTATAAATCTATATTTATCTATATATATCAACATATCAATATATTGATATATTTATATATATCAAGATAAAATTGAATAGAGTGAAAAACAGGCTAATATGGGGCATAAAACATAGATGTGAAAAAAAATAAAAGCTACAAAGTTACTTAAAAACATAGGTTGGGAAAAAACATAGGTTGGGAAATAACCTATTTGAAACATGAACGGGGTTAAAAAAAAAAAAAGGAATATGAAAAGAAACTAATAAAGAAATGTAAAATTTTAGCCTGAAGTGTAAGTGAGTCATGAAGGAACACCCTCATGGAGCTCCCTCTATTATTTTCCCCTGGCACTGGAGTTTTACGGTCCTGTGGGAAATAAGCTTATCATCACCTGTCTTCTGGGAGAGGGGCCTTCTGCTCAGCTTCTCAGGTGTCTTTGCCTGGATGGAGTTGCCCCATCCCTTGTCAGGAGGCTTGGCCCATGGTTTATGGTGATTAGAGTTAAGAGTCTCTTCTAGGCTTGCTGACCATAACCAGTCTTCCCTCTCCACTGCTTGGACATTCCTTTGGTTCAGGCTCCCCTGTTCTTTCTGAGTCTCCTGGAATGCTAAGACCACAGTAATCCACCTAGCATTCTGCCCTATTCATCCCCTGTGCCCTTCTCAGAAGGGGGTGCCTCTCACTAGAGCACATTTCTAAGGGTCCCAATTTTTTGGTCCAGTGTTATATCACTTTCCAGTGGCTGGCTTATGGAGGCTCCCTTTTCACCCCATTTATCTTCTGATATTTCCCCCCAACGATTCAAGGTTCTGCATCTCCTACCTTACAAAAAGTAGTTGTTTTTTTGCTTGTGGAGATCCAGATAAATCTTTCTACATCTCAGGTTGAATTTATGTATGTTCAGAATGGTTTGATAGATATCCAGCTAAATTCAGAGGACCAGATGAAATGAGGTCCCCTACTCTGCTGCCATCTTGCCCCCATCCAAGACTTCTTTTTTGATGGCTGCATAATATTCCATTTTTTGTTTGTTTGTGGGTGTGTGTATGTGTGTATACACATACCACATCTTTATTAATTCATCTGTTGATGGACATCTGGGATCCATAATTTGGCAATTGTGGACATTGCTGCTATCAACATTGGGGTGTAGGTGCCCCTTCGTATCACGTTTGTATCTTTGGGGTAAATATCCAGTAGTGCAATTAGTGGATCATAAGCTAGCTCTATTTTCAACTTTTAGAGGAACCTCCATACTGTTTTCCAGAGTGGCTTCACCAGCTTGCATTCCCAACAACAACATAAGAGGGTTCCCCTTTCTCTACATTCTTGCCAACATCTATCATTTCCTGACTTGTTAATTTTAGCCATTCTGACTGGTGTGAGATAGTTTCTAATTTTGGTTTTGATTTGTATTTCCCTGATGCTGAGTGATGTTGAGCTTGTTTTCATGTGTATGTTGGCCATTTGAATGTCTTCTTGCAGAAATATCTGTTCATGTCTTCTGCCTATTTCTTGATTGGATTGTTCTTTGGGTGTTGAGTTTGGTAAGTTGTTTATAGATTTTGGATACCAGCCCTTTATCTGTAATGTCATTTGCAAATATCTTCTCCCATTCTGTCTGTTGTCTTTTGGTTTTGTTGACTATTTCCTTTGCTATGCAAAAGCTTTTTAGTCTTGATGAAGTCCCAATAGTTCATTTTTTGTTTGTTTGTTTCCTTTGCCTTTGAAGATATATCTAGCAAGAATTTGCTGTGGCCGAAGTCAAAGAGGTTGCTGCTTGTGTTCTCCTCAAAGATTTCAATGAATTTTTATCTCACATTTAGGTCTTTCATACATTTTGAGTTTATTTTTGTGTATGGTGCAAGAAAATGGTCCAGTTTCATTCTTCTGCATGTGGCTGTCCAATTTTCCCAACACCATTTGTTGAAGAGATTGTCTTTTTTCCATTGAGTATTCTTTCCTGATTTGTCAAAGATTAGGTAACCATAGAGTTGAGGGTCCATTTCTGGGCTCTCTATTCTGTTCTGTTGATCCCTGTGTCTGTTTTTGTGCCAGTACCATACTATCTTGATGATTACAGCTTTGTAGCTGAGCTTGAAGTCTGGAATTGTGATGGCCCCAGCTTTGGTTTTCTTTTTCAACATTCCTTTGACTATTTGGGGTCTTTTCTGGTTCCATACAAATTCCTACAGGAATTCAGCAAAGTGGCAGGATAAAAATCAATGCACAGAAATCAGTTGTATTTCTGTACCCTAACAATGAGACAAAAGAAAATGAAGGAGTTGATCCTATTTAAAATTGCACCCCAAACCATAAGATACCTAGGAATAAATCTAACCAAAGAGACAAAGGATCTGTACTCAGAAAACTATAGAATATTTGTGGAAGAAATTGAGGAAGACAAAAAGAAATGGGAAAACATTCCATGCTCATGGATTGGAAGAATAAATATTATGAAAATGTCTATGCTACCTAGAGCAATCTGCACATTCAGTGTAGTCCCTATCAAAATACTATCAACTTTTTTCACAGAACTGGAACAAATAATCCTAAATGCTATCATTTTAATAGATAGCATGAAGCTTAGATTTGGTATTTATTCATCTGTTAGTGTCAATTGTTACAAATTTTGGATATTTGAAAGCTCATGGAGGGGAATTTTTAGATTTACTAATATTTATTGCTACAACTGAGGAAATGTGGCAGATGGTGCTTCCTACTGCATTGGATTTTTTTCCCCAATTTTCTACCAATTTAGTATGAAGAAACCTCTGGTAAACTTCTTCTATCTAAAAACACATCCAAACAGTGAACAGAGTACTTACAGGGTTGGATAATTGGAATGATGGGGAAATTTTGCTTCTTGCTTTTTAAATGTCCATATAATTTAAGTTTCTTTTCTTTTTTTTTAAGATTTTATTTATTTGACAGAGACACAGTGGCAGAGGGAACACAAGCAGGGGAATTGGAAAAGGGAGAAGCAGGGTTCCTGCCGAGCAGGGAGCCCCATGTGGGACTGGATCCCAGGACCCTGGGATCATGACCTGAGCCAAAGGCAGACACTTAACAACTGAGCTACCCAAAAGCCCCTTAATTTTCTTTTAAAAATGTGCATTATAGATATACTAAAACAAATGTACTGAATAATCATCTAAATCAGCTTGTAGTAGGTGATCTGCCTAACCCTCACTTTTTAGGGTCTGGGCAGTACTCTTTACCGCATGTACAAGCCTTTCTGGGAGAGAGGAAGGGAGGGAAGTCTAAGTCTTGACACTTGCCACCAAGTCCCCTTATTTCCTCTTATTTTCCAGCCCCTAAAGACTCTGCAGGAAAACAGGCTAGAAAGAGCTCTAAAAGCTTGACATCTCAGCTTGCAGTTGACGTCCCTGAACACTAGGTGGCATTTGTGTGTCTCTACAGGAAACCATCTAGATAGAAATTTTTAAAAATTAGAAGCATTTGACAAATCACCAGATTCACCCAAGGAGAAATGGAGTATATATTTTCTTGACACATTTTTGTGAACAGATCAGGAAAGTTTATCTTGGTAAGAAATTCTATTTTCTCTTCAATTAGGAAAAAATAACATTCTGATATCTGTCTGAACTTCCCAAATCTAAACTCTAAACTCACATATAAGATTATGGACATTGACTTAACAATCAAAATGTGCATTGAATTTACATATTCATCTCATTCCATCTCATTCATCTCATTCATCTCATCATCTCATCTCACTCTGGGTGCCTCCATGCAGTAAAAGGTCAAGACATGTCTTAGACCTAGCCTTCCCCACAGCATAATTGAGAAACATTTGTTTCCTTCCAAATTTGGGGTTACATTGCAAATTAACCTTCCCTTAATTTAACACAGAATGGCACAAAATCCAGCCCCAACCAGTTCCTGGATTTTCCCAATAGTTGAAAGTGATGCCACCACACTTAAACTCAGTGCCTTTTTTGACCTTTCTAATGTGTGCTTGTGTCCTCATTAAGAAATATACACATATGCATGAGACACCTGGTTGGCTCAGTGGGTTAAAGCCTCTGCCTTCAGTGCAGGTCATGATCCCAGGGTCCTGGGACCAAGCGCCACATCAGGCTCTCTGCTCAGCAGGGAGCCTCCTCCCCGCCCCCTCCTCTCTGCCTGCCTCTCTGCCTACTTGTGATCTCTGTCTGTCAAGTAAATAAATAAAATCTTAAATATATATATATATACACACACATGCATTACTAATAAGGGCAAAAAAAAAAAAAAAAAAGATGTAACACATGTCTACTCCCGGGTGGCTCAGTTGGTTAAGCAGCTGCCTTCGGCTCGGGTCATGATCCCAGCATCCTGGGATCGAGTCCCATATCGGGCTCCTTGCTTCGTGGGGAGCCTGCTTCTCCCTCTGCCACTCTGTCTGCCTGTGCTCCTCTCTCTCTCTCTCTCTCTCTCTGACAAAAAAAAGTAGAAGACATAAATTATGGTAGGTTCATAAAATGGGATGCTATACAGCAAGGAAAATAATAATATTGATTGAGATAAGCTGGACACAGAATATGATTCCTTTTTTATAAATTCAAGAACAGGCAGAATGAAGCAATGATTTTAGAAGTTAAGGTAGTAGTGGAATTTGGAGAGGAGATGAGGTTAGTAATTCAGAGTGGATGCAACAGGAACTTCTAGGTCGTAGTTATGTTCCCGTCCTTCAACTAGGTATCTTCATTTTGTGATACTTTATTAAGCCGGGCATTAGTGGTCTGTTCACTTTTCTTTGTCTGTTATACTTTGAATTAAAAAGTTAAAATACATGTAAATCTTAATATCTCTGAATAACCCAGAGATTGAACATCAACAGGCATGAGATTTAGGATCTAAATGCTACATATGTATCAAAAGCTCAACAAAGAGTAGATCCGTTGACCCATGTCAGCTACTAATGAGAGCTATTTTGATAATTTGATATTCTGGCTTGGATATATTTGCTATAAACTTTTGAGTGCAGAAATAACATGGGTTCAGTCTAATGTAGCATTTTGTGGTCTGTCACATGCAGATAAAATCAGAGTGAGATGAATGGATGAATATCTG
The DNA here is from genome assembly GCA_004024625.1 of Mellivora capensis. Lineage (NCBI taxonomy): Eukaryota > Metazoa > Chordata > Mammalia > Carnivora > Mustelidae > Mellivora > Mellivora capensis. Next base: position 5,541 of record PISX010009695.1, on the reverse strand, counting down.
AGAAGTGAGGCTTTCTAGGAGGAAGTTCTGGTTCTCCCTAGTGCCTTTGTAATTTGACACCGCCCACCACTTCAACTTGGTCTAGGCTGGCTAGTCCCCTCCCCCACTCTCCTTTGGGTCACAGTGTAAGCCATACAAAGCTCCCTGTAGTTCTGCTGACCCCTTTATGTGGACCACTAACCCCCACCCCCAGTGTTGTTCCACCTGTCCAATGCTGGACATTTATCACTTACCAGCTATGGTCACTTCATCTACTTCATAGCTACTGCCTACTCCCCACATAGCATGGCTAATCCTGGCACATTAATTGGGCACTTAGTACATCTACGGGCCTGTTTCTCCTACAAAAATTCTAAGTTCCTAAAAGGCTGATTCGATATCCCAAATATCTGCCCCAACGTTGAGCACAAGGTAGATGTTACTGCATATTTTCAGAACTCAAGATCTAACTGTGAACAAGAGTATGTCACTTAAAGAGACCTAGATTTTTCTCTATTTAGCATTCCCAATCTTCATGCATTGTTAACAATATGCAACACAGGTAGCATTAGAATCTGCAAAAGTAAGAATGAAAATAACTTAAAGACAGACTGCATGTCCCAGTAAATACATAGATACCTATAACTTCATAGAATTTTTATTACCCTGTAGATCCCATTGATATTTTAATATTGAAAACCTTTTTTTAAAAAATCTTAATTTCAATATAATTAACATACAGTGTTATATTAGTTGCAGGTGTACAATAGAGTGACTCAACAATTCTCTACATTACTCAGTGCTCATCATGATAAGTGTGCTCTCGATCCCTTTCACCCACCCACCTCCCTTCTGGTAACCACCAGGTGGTTCTCTATAGTTAAGAATCTGTTTTGCAGGGGCGCCTGGGTGACTCAGTCAGTTGACCATTGGACTCTTGGTTTTGGCTCAGGTTCTGATCTCATGGGTCATGGGATGGAGCCCCATGTCTTCCTCCATGCTCGGTGGGGAATCTGCTTTAAGATTCTCTTCCTCTGCCCCTCCTCCTCCTACTCCAGCTCACACATGCATACATTCTCTCTTTCTAAAATAAATCTTTAAAAAATATTTTGTTTGTATCTTTTTTTCTCCATTTGTTTCTTCCATAGATGAGAAAAATCATGATATTTGTCTTTCTCTTACTGATTTATTTCATTTAACATTATACCCTCTAGATTCATCCATGTTGTTGCAAATGGCAAGATTTCATTCTTTTTTATGGCTGAGTAATACTCCATTGTGTATATGGGGGTGTGTGTACATATGTATGTACACCACTTTTTCTTTATCTGTTCATTTGTCAATGAACCCTTGGGTTGCTTCTATAATTTGGCTATTGTAAATAATCCTGCAATAAATATAGGTCCATATAGATTTTTGAACTACTGTTTTAATATCCCTTGAGTAAATACTCAGTACTGGAATTCCTGGATGATATAGTTGTTCTATTTTTAATTTTTTGAGAAATCTCCATACTGTAATCCAAAGTGACTGTATCAGTTTGCATTTCCATCAAGAGTGCACAAGTGTTCCTTGTTCTCCACATCCTTGCCAACATTTGCTTCTTATGTTTTTGACTTTAGCCCTTCTGATGGGTGTGAGGTGATAGCTCATTGTGGTTTGGATTTGTATCTCTCTGGTGATCAGTGATGTTTTAGCATCTTTCCATGTGACTGTTGGCCATCTGTATGTCTTTGGAGAAATAGCTGTTCTCGTCTTCTGCCCATTTTTAAATTAGGTTATTTGAGTTTTTTGGTGCCGAGTTGTAGAAGTTCCTTATATATTTTGGATACTAACCCTTTATCACATATGTCATTTGCATACTACTCCCATTCAGGAGGTCATCTTTTAGTTTTGTTGATTGTTTCCTTTGCTGTGCAAAAGTTTTTGTTTTGATGTAGTTCCACTAGTTTATTTTTGCTTTTCTTTCCCTTAGGAGACCTATCTAGAAAAATGTTGCTATGGCCAATGTCAGAGAAAATTCTGTCTGTGCTCTCCTCTATGATTTTTATGGTGTCAGTTCTCACATTTAGGTCTTTAATCCTTTTGGAGTTTCTTTTTATGTATGGTGTTAGTTAATTAGTATAGTATGGTTTCTGTTTCATTCTTTTGCAAGTAGCTGTCCAGTTTTTGCAATAGCATGTGTTAAGGACACATTTCCCATTGGATATTCTTCCCTGCTTTGTTGAAGATTAAGTGACCATATAAGCATGGGTTTATTTCTGGGCTCTCATTCTGTTCTGTTAATCTATGTGTCTGTTTTTGTGCCAGTACCAACTGTTTGATTACTACAGCTTTGTAATATAACTTGGAATCTGGGATTATGATACCTCCATTTTTGTTCAAGATTGTTTTGGCTATTTGGGGTCTTTTGTAGTTCATACAAATAAGAAATTGGGATTATTTCTTTAGCTCTGTGGAAAGTGTTGCTATTTTGATAGAGATTGCCTTAAATTTGTATATTGCTTTAGGCAGTAGGGACATTTTAACAATATTTGTTCTTCCAATCCATGAGCATGGAGTATCTTTCCGTATGTGCCCTCTCCAATTTCTTTCAGCCATGTTTTATAGTTTTGTCAGTACAGGGTTTTCAACTCCTTGGTTAAGTTTCTTCCTCGATAGTTTATTCTCTTTGATGCAATTGTAAATGGGACCACTTTCTTAATACCTCTTTGTGCTGCTTCATTATTAGTGTATAGAAATGCAAGAGATTTCCACACATTGATTTTTGTATCCTGCAACCTTAGTGAATTCATTTATCAGTTCTAGTAGTTTTTTGGTGAAGTCTTAGAGTTTTCTGTATATAGTATCACGTCCTCTGCAAACAGTTTTACTTCCTCCTTATAGTTTGGATGTCTTTTATTTCTTTTTGTTGTCTGATTGCTCTGGCTAGGACTTCCAGTACTATGTTGAATAAATGTGGTGACAGTGGACATCCTTATATTGTTCCTGACTTAGGGGAAAAGTTCTCCGTTCCCCCCGCCCCCTGAGTTGCCTCTAGAGTTTCCCCCACGTTCCTTCTAGACCTACGTCGTTGACGGTTTTTATCATGAATGGACATTGTACCTTGTCAAATGCTTTCTCTGCATCTATTAAAATGATCTTAAAAATATATCACGTCAGTAAGAGAAAGGATTGTGTTGATTGATTTGCAAATACTGAATCACCCTTGTATCCCAGGAAAAAATTCCCACTTGATTGTGGTGAATGATTTTTTTTTTTTTAATGTGCTGTTGGATTTGACCTACAAATACTTTTTTTTTTAGGATTTTGGCATCTATGTTCATCAGAGATACTAGCCTGTGGTTATTTTTCTTTGTAATGTCTTGTCTGGTTTTGTTTTCAGGGTAATGCTGGCCTCATGGAATGAATTGGGAAGCTTTCCTTCCTCTTCTATTTTTTGAAATAGTTTCAGAAGAATAGGTATTAACTGCTCTTTAAATGTTTGCTAGAATTCACCTGTGAAGACATCTGGCTCAGACTTCTGTTTGTGGGTGTTTTCTGATTACTGATAGAATTTTATTGCTGGTAATTGGTCTGTTCAAAATTTTTTCCTGATTGTTTTGGGAGCTTATGTTTCTCAGAATTCATTTCTTCTAGGTTGTCCAATTTGTTGACATACAATTTCTCATGATATTTTTTTTTTTTTTAAGATTTATTTTTTTGACAGAGATCACAAGTAGGCAGAGAGGCAGGCAGAGAGAGAGAGGAGGAGGAAGCAGACTCCCCACGGAGCAGAGAGCCTGATGTGGGGCTCGATCCCAGTACTCTGAGATCATGACCTGAGCTGAAGGCAGAGGCTTTAACCCACTGAGCCACCCAGGTGCCCTTTCATGATATTCTCTTATAATCCTTTGTCTTTCTGTGATGTGTTTACTGCTATTTCGCTTTCATTTCTCATTTTGTTCTCTCTCTGTCTCTCTCCCTCCCTCTCTTTGTCTTTCTCTGTCTCAATGAGTTTGGTTAGTTTTATCAATTTTGTTATATTTTCAAAGAATCAGCTCCTGGTTTCATTCATCTTTCTATTAGGGTTTTTTAGTTTCCATATCATTTATTTCTGCTCTAGTCATTATTTCCTTCCTTCTTCTGGTTTTGTGTTTTGTCTGTTGTTCTTTTTCTAGTTCCTTTGGGTGTGAGATTAGGTTTATTGGAGACTTTTTGCTTCTTGAGATAGGCCTGTATTGCTCTTAACTTTCCTCTTAGAACAGCTTTTGCTGTACCCCAAAGATTTGGGACCATTGTGTTTTCAGTTTCATTTGTCTGCAGGTATTTCTTTTTAATTCCTCTTTGATTTCTTGGTTGACCCAGTCATTGTTTAGTAGCATATTATTTAACCTGTATTTCTTTCCAGATTTTTTTTCTTGTGGCTGATTTTTACTCTCATAGCATGGTTGGAAAAGAGGCTTAATATGACAGCAAACCTTCTGGATTAGTTGAGTCCTTTGAGAATAACATGTGATCTATTCTGGAGAATGTCCCATGTACACTTGAAAAAATATCTACTCTGCTGTTTCAGGATGGAATGTTCTGAATATATCTTTTAGATCCATCTGGTGCAAAGTTTCATTCAAAGCCACCCCTTCCTTGTTGATGTTCTATTTAGCTAATCTATCCATTGATGTAAGTGGTGTGTTAAAGTTCCCTCCTGTTATTGTATTATTATCAGTGTTTTCCTTTGTTTATTATTAGCTGCTTTGTTTTGGCTGCACCCATGTTGGGTATGTAAATATTTACAACTGTTGTATCTTCAGTGGGATTGTTCCCTTTATGATTATGTAGTGTTATTCTTTGTTTCTTGTTACAGTCTTTATGAAGTCTCTTGTCTGATATAATTATTACTACCCACTTTCTTTTCACTTCTATTTACATAATAACTGCTTTTCCATCCCTTTACTTTCAATCTACAGGTGCAGGTGTCTTCAGTGCTGAATGAGTCTCTTGTAGGCGGCATATAGATTGGTCTTTCTTCTTCTTTTTTTTTAATCTATTCTACCTCCCTATGTCTTCTGATTGGAGCAGTCAGTACATTTATATTCAAAGGTAATTATTGCTAGGTATAGACTTATTGCCATTTTGTTACTTGTTTTACAGTTTTTATAGTTCCTCTCTGATCCTTTATGAGCATTAGTTTTTATCTCCATTTCATTAATTTTTATCTCCATTTCATTTTATCTCCATATCATTAGTTTTTATCTCCATTTTGTTTAGCTCTTGTGCTCTGTCTTTGTCCTGGTCTTTCATTAAGGACATACTCTTCTGTCCTCTCCTTCTGTCTGGCTCTCTGTGCCCATTTCTGTGTGTTGGGAAAGTCAGCCAAGTCTCTTGCTTTTGAAAGTAGTGGCCTTATGCAGAAGAGGTCCGATATTGCCCTGTGATGCGATGTCCCCTGCTCACCAGATCCTGGCACTTTGGGGATGTCTCCTGTGTGTGTAGGGTGTGCCCTGCTGTTGTGGCTGAGCTGCTTTTGCTTTCAGTCCAATCATCCATAATGGCTCTCTTTGCCTGTTGTGGGCAGATTTTGAT